>WNWK01028345.1:0-25481 GCA_009830355.1 Cherax destructor | reverse complement strand
TAACACAATGTCACCTGGTTGAATATTTTGTCGATTCGCCGCTTCTGACGCATCATAAAGTGTTCACGTAGTGTAAGAAGGTACTCTTTACGCCACAAGTAGACCAATGATTAATTACTTTATTCAACATCTTAAATTTATCACTTAACACTGTCACATTATTATAATCCCCATCAACTTCCTCGGATTGTCTCTATAGATAGGTTCAGCTTCTAGTTTCCGCCCACATATCAAGTGAAGAGTCAGTACTTCTGCGTCAGGGAGTATCAATTATGTATGAAGAGTACGATTATTTATCCGATTCTCTGCCTCCACTAATATGCCCAGAATTCCTCCAAGTTAATTCGTTTCCGGTGTAGTTCTTTACGCAGACACATCTTCACTGTCCCTATCAGTTTTTTATACAATCCCCCTTGCCGGGGGGCCCCTAGAGCTATAAACTTCCAGCCACACCCTCGCTGATTTAACAGAGACTGTACATCATTACTCTCATTTAATTCCTTCAAATGTTGTGTTCCCTTACAAAGTTAGTGGCATTATCTGAAATCATTAGTCTCAGACAGGATCTCCTAGCTGCAAATTTACGAAACAGCTGTATGAACTGTTCTGCAGACAAATCCTGTGCCACTTCTAAGTGTACTGCCCTTGGGTACAAGTGAATAAACACACATACACTTTTAAGGAAAACCATCTGCAGTACCCGTTAAAATGATGGGGCCACTGTAATCCACACCGGTTACATCGAATGGCTTTATTAACTGCACTCGTTCCTTGGGCAATGGTGGAGGTCCTGGGTACATATAGGTTCTGGCATCTCACGACACACCACATGTCTTGATGACTCGCTTCACACTCTGTCGCCCTGAGGAATCCAGAAAGTTTCCCTAATGCAATTTAAGGTATCTTGTACTCCACCATGCATCACATTTTATGGGCATTTAATACAATTAAAGTTGTCAGATGATGGTCTTGGGCAGCAAGATAGGGTCTACCTGGAGAGAATTCGGGGTCAACGCCCCCGCGGCCCGGTCTGTGACCAGGCCTCCTGTTGGACCAGAGCCTGATCAACCAGGCTGTTACTGCTGGCCGCACGCAGTCCAACGTACGAACTACAGCCCGGCTGGTCAGGTACCGACTTGAGGTGCCTGTCAGTGCCTGTTGAAGACAGCCAGGGGCTTGTTGGTAATCCCCTGATGTATGCTGGGAGGCAGTTGAACAATCTTGGGCCCCTGACACTTATTGTGTTTCCCTCAACGTGCTAGTGGCACCCTGCTCTTCATTGGAGGGATGTTACATCCCTGCCGAGTTTTTTTGCTTTCGAAGGGGTGATTTTTGGGGCAAGTTTGGTACTAAGCCCTCGAGAATTTTCCATGTGTATATAATAATGTATCTCTCCGCCTGCGTTCTAGAGTACAGGTTTAGGAATTTCAAGCGTTCCCAGTAGTTGAGGTGGTTTATCCCTTATGCGTGCGGTGAAGGTTCTCTGCACATTTTCAAGGTCAGCAATTTCACCCGCCTTGAAAGGTGCCGTTAGTGTGCAGCAATATTCCAGCCTAGATAGAACAAGCGATCTGTAAAGTGTCAACATGGGCTTGGCATCCCTGGTTTTGAAGGTTCTCATTATCCATCTTGTCATTTTTTGAGCAGATGCAATTGCTACTTTGTTATGGTCCTTGAAGGTGAGATCCTCGACATGATCACTCCCAGGTCTTTGACATCAGTTTTTCGCTCTATTGTGTGGTTGGAATTAGTTTTGTACTCCGATGAGATTTTAATGTCTTCACGTTTTCCGTATCTGAGTAATTGAAATTTCTCATCATTGAACTTCATATTGTTTTCTGCAGCCCATTTAAAGATTTGGTTTATGTCTGTTGGAGTTAGCCGTGTCTTCAACGTGGACACTGTCATACAGATTCGGGTGTCATCTGCAAAGGAAGACACAGCACTGTGGCTTATATCCCTGTCAATATCTGATATGAGGATGAGGAATAGGATGGGAGCAAGTACTGTGCCTTGTGGAACAGGGCTTTTCACAGTAGCTGCCTCAGACTACTCTGTTGACTACTACTCTTTGTGTTCTACATGTTAGGAAATTATAGATCCATCTACCAACTTTTCCTGTTATTCCTTTATCACGCATTTGTGTGCTATTACACCATGGTCACACTTGTCAAAGGCTTTTCAAAATCTGTGTATATAACATCTGCATTCTGTTTATCTTATAGAGCATCCCGGACCTTGTCGTAGTGGTCCAGTAGTTGGGACAGACAGGAGCGGCCTGCTCTAAACCATGCTGTCCTGGGTTGTGCAATTGATGGGTATCAAGATGGGTGGCGATCTTGCTTCTTAGAACCCTTTCAAAGATTTTTATGATATGGGACGTTAGCGCAATGGGTCTGTAGTTATTTGCTATTGCTTTACTGCCCCCTTTGTGGAGCGGGGCTATGTCTGTTGTTTTTAGTAGCTGCGGGACGATCCCAGTGTCCATGCTCCCTCTCCATAAGATGTTAAAAGCATGTGATAGGGGCTTCTTGCAGTTCTTGATGAACACGGAGTTCCATGAGTCTGGGCCTGGAGCAGAGTGCATGGGCATGTAATTTATTGCCTTTTCGAAGTCATTTGGCGTCGTGGTGATGTCAGAAAGACAAGCGTCTGTCAAATTTTGTGGCACTCTCATAAAAAATTAATTTAGGTTTTCGATTTTCAGTCTGGTTAGTGGCTCGCTAAAAACTGAGTCATACTGGGACTTAAGTAACTCACTCATTTCCTTGCTGTCATCTGTGTAGGACCCATCCCGTTTAAGTAGGGGCCCAATACTGGTTGTTGTTCTCGACTTTGATTTTGCATAGGAAAAGAAATATTTTGGGTTTCTTTCAATTTCATTTATGGCTTTTTGTTCTTCCCGTGTCTCTTGGTTCCTGTAAGATTCCTTTAGTTTTAATTCAATGTTTGCTATTTCTCTGACTAGTGTCTCCCTACGTATTTCAGATATATTGGCCTCTTGTAGCCGCTCTGTTATTCTTTGCCTTCGCCTGTATAGGGGGCGCCTCTCTCTTTCTAGTTTACATCTTCTCCTCCTTTTCCTTAAGGGAATTTGCCTTGAGCAAACCTCAAGTGCCACAGAGTTAATTTGTTCTTGACATAGGTTAGGATCCGTGATGCTTAGGCTATCTTCCCAGTTTATATCATTTAGGATTTGGTTTACTTGGTCCCACCTTATGTTTTTGTTATTGAAGTTGAAATTGGAGAAGGCTCCCTCGCGACTGATCACATTTTGTCGATCTGGGGCCCCCCTCATGCATGTCTGGACCTCTATTATGTTGTGATCTGAATATATCGTTTTTGATATGATGACATTTCGTATTTGATCATCATTGTTAGTGAAGATGAGGTCCAGTGTATTTTCCAATCTTGAAGGCTCTATTATTTGCTGGTTTAAGGTGAATTTGGTGCAGAGATTTAAAAGCTCGTGTTTGTGCGAGTTTTCATCTGAGCTGCCTCCTGGTGTTATCTCTGCTACCACATTATTTGCAATATTCTCCATTTTAGGTGCCTTAGGTTGAAGTCCCCCAGGAGCAAGATGTTGGGGGCAGGGACTGGAAGGTTTTCCAGACATTGGTCAATTTTCAGAAGCTGTTCCTGAATTGTTGGGACGTTGCATCCGGAGGCTTGTATACAACCACGATGACCAGGTTTTGATTCTCGATCTTTACTGCTAAAACTTCAACTACATCATTTGAGGTATTTAGTAGTTCTGAGCATATAAGTGACTCTGTGATATACAGGCCAACCCCCCTTCCCTTTTGCCTGTTCACTCTGTCACATCTGTATAGGTTGTAGCCAGGGATCCATATTTCATTGTCCAAGTGATCCTTTATGTGGGTCTCTGTGAAAGCCGCAAACATTGCATTTGACTCTGTAAGAGGTCCACGGATGTAAGATATCTTGTTGTTTGTTGCTGGCTTTAGACCCTGTATATTTGCAAAGATGAATGACGTTGGATTGGTGGTATTGGTGGTATGGAGGGGGTCTTTGTTTCCTGGCACTAATATCTGTTGTTCTGGAGTGGAGGCCATTGACTGTCGTTCCACTCCAGAAATGATTGCAGTTGGTGTATGATTTCTGTCATTTCCTGCCAGCTTTTTTTTCTTCCTTGCGCTAAAAAACCTCTCTCTCTCTGGAGTGGCTTTGGCTACCCAAGTTTTCCCATGGTCTGGATGTTCTGTGTCGTCTTGTACCCTTTAGGTGGTGTGCCTGGCAATATAGGTTATAGCACTGTCTTTCCTGAACTGATGGTGACACATTTCAGGGTGGAAAAGCTTATAGAAAGGGAGGTTGCATTTTCCTGTTGTCATATGGGCACGGCATTTTCTGGGGTGGTCAAAGTTGCATGTCCCATCTGTTTTCCCAGAAATTCCATGCCTGCAGATACCAAATGCATAATATTTGCATAGGCCTGGTTTGTGTTTGCTTTGTTTTTTTTGACTGTGTTCCTAATGTATTCCCTATTGGTGCGTGTTTTCCTGTCTCATTTTTATCTTCAGCACTAGTGCTAACATCCCCTTTTGTTTCATCTCCAACATTAGCACCTTCAGGAGCACTGTCCCCCAGGACAACACTAGCACCCTCAGGACACTGTCTTTTAGGACAACACTAGCGCCCTCAGGAGCACTGTCCTCAGGACAACACTAGCACCCTCAGGAGAACTATCCTCCAGGACAACCTAGCCCTCCAGGGCACTGTTTTCTAGGACAACACTAGTTCCCTCAGGGCACTGTCCTCCAGTACAACACTAGCACCCTCAGGGGAACTATCCTCCAGGACAACACTAGCACCCTCAGGAGCGCTGTCGTTCAAGACAGCCCCTTCCAAACCACCCATCTTATTTTCCCAGCTGTCATACCATGTTGACATGTCTTTTAAGAAGGATCTTTTATTGGCGTTCTTGTCTTTTAATATAGATGCAATTCCCTCATGCAGGTGTAACTCGTTTGGGCAGACCCAAAAACATTTTCTGAGTTTATGTCAAGGGTGGTCACTGGTTGAAAATCCCTGCATATACCATGGGACATTGACCACAGGATTGCAAGCAATCCAGGCCTGTTTCGTCCCTTACCCTTTCTACAGACTACACAGATCTTCATGGTGGTGGTCATCTTACAACACTTGACCACTCTCCTAGCTAGCTAGTCTATAATTTCTCGAAGTATTTAGTTGTTTTTAACAGTTTCCAACGAAATCCGTTTGAATCAGGTCCTTTGTTCACTTATTTCTTGGACGAATCCGGTTTATGCTCACTGTATATTTTAACTAATAACCACCTTAAGGTAGATCTGTCTATTTGTATTGTATATATTTGTTGTAGTTCTGTTTGGGTGTTTAATAAGGGCGTGTAAACCCCGTCATCCTATGAATCCGGTCAGAGGAGACCTTGTTTTCAACGAATCCGTTTGAATCCGGCCGTTCGTTCACTTGTTCTTGACGAATCCGGCAAATCCGGGTTAGTGGATCACTTATTTGGGCGTATCCAGTCGGTGATTTTGGACTAGCACATGAAAAGGACTACTGGGAGTATTTAACAGAGTAATATGTGTTCAGTTTGATACCAAAAAATATAGCTTGCGTGATGGAGCAGCCGTGCTGCTCGTTGGTTCACTTGTTCTTGACGAATCCGGATTTGTGGATCACATTATTTTGGACGTATCCAGTCTGTGAGCTGGGTGTAGACTAATAGATTGCTCATTGCTTTATAATTTGTTCATGAGTGCAACCATGTACAGACGTAAGTAAATTTACTTACATGATTCATTACCTTGTAACTAGTGAATTAATTACCATTGTACCTTGTTCAGCTATCAAAACTTTGGGGCCCAGTCTCTGGACCCTATATATACCTCTGTAATCTGCAAATACCTTTGTAACTTGTCATGATTGTGACCATCTGAGTTCATTACCTTTGTAACTTGCTCAGCCATCAAACTTTGAGGTCCAGTCCCTGGACCCATTATGTACCTCTGTAATCTTTTGACTACCGCCCACAGGATGGGTATGGGGTGCATAATAAAGATATCAAACTAACTAAACCAGTCTGTGATTTTGGACTAGCACATGAAAAGGACTACTGAAAGAATAATTAACAGTAATATGTGTTCAGTTTGATACAAAAAGTATAACTTGCGTGTTGGAGCAGCCGTGGCTTCTGAAGATGAAGATTACTGGAGGAATATTTGATTTTCGTTGTGTATATTGCGACCGTTGCTAACTACAGGTTTAGTGTATTACCACAAACTGTATACGTCACTCCATCGCAATAAGTACCGATTTGTTACTGGTTAATAGCTACGGCAACACTGTAAGATTTCTGAATGATGACACTAGGTGGATGGTATCACTAAATTTTGGTCAGGTACACTGGCAGGTTTAAAAGTATTAATACGAGCTGACCGGCATGGTAGGGTTCTGGCGCTGTTGGCACTGTTTACCACATGACCTTGCGTCTTTAGGCCTAAATTCACCTAAATTTCACCTTACTTTTATTTTGGTATCTTATCTATATATTACAGTACCACTGTATAAACACTATAACACTATATATGACACTATTATCTTGGAGACTCTTTCCTCTGGCAAAAGGTTCTGGTATTGTTGTTATTTGCACACGGTTAATTTTAAATTAATTTTAAGTCTGCCCAAAATGCCCTGCATACTAGGGGCTTTTGGCATGTACATCTCATGTAATCTCAATAACCAAATGTAATTCTTTGTATCATGTCCAAATAAACTATTATTATTATTATTATAAGCCTAACGTCCCCTCTTGAAAGTATACTCTGGCAGGTATTGCACACTAATTCTCCTTTTGACGCAGTGTATACTAATTTTTCTGCTAGTTTGGTTCCAAGCGCTGGACGGATGAACCTTATAGGTTCACTGGCACGGTCTAGAGTTCTGGCACGCAAACGAGATCGCGATAATCACGAAAAAACACGGAGCACGGGCACGCAGGGCACTCGGGCACTCGGAGGAGGCCAATTTTGCCAATTTTGTCAAGGCTGGGAACCAAAGCAGTCATAGTACTAGGGGAGAGCACAACTTTGTAGTACCCACAGTCAGTGGCCAGGCTTCAAACACCTTTATTGTACAGCAATAAAGGAATGGAACAGACTGCCTGTACATGTCAAAGCCAGTCATAGCATGAGCCAGTTCAAGAAGAGAACCAAAGGTACCTAATGAATGTAGCGACAGAAAGGGAGGAGAATGATTTTTTATTTTTAGCTAACACACATGTATATGTAAATAACTCTTTACCTTATTCCTAGTGTATACATATATCCTTTATAATATATTAACATATATATCCTACAATGTAAAATAATTGTTTTAAATTGTTTTAAATTGTTATCTCACTCAATTAGTTGCATTGCTGCAATAAATTGCTACAATTAATTGATATGTTCAACTTATATTCAAACTTTAAAACTTAGATATGCAACTTTACTTATTTTATAAATTATCAACCATAACTTTTTATTATTTTATTATTATTATTGCTTTATTTTGTTTAATCTGATTTAATTAATTTTATAATGAAGACAAAAGTACAAAACTATGTTCAAATTTCATAGCTTAAATACTCATTTTTACTCATTGTATACTATCTACAAAAATTCTTACAATTTAGTTTTAAGTTAATTTTAAGTCTGCCCAAAATGCCCTGCATACTAGGGGCTTTTGGCATGTACACCTCATGTAATCTCAATAACCAAATGTAATTCTTTGTATCATGTCCAAATAAAAAATATTATTATTATTATTATTAAAGTATAAAAAGGACCCCAATGGAAATAGTCACTCTGTCTGACTTTTTGGGTTATCCTAGAGTTCTCTACATATGCTGCTATGTATGATAATGCATGTAAATGTATTTGTGTATACCTGAATAAACTTACTTGCTTAGTCACCTCCCCGGGAGATTATTTGTTTGTAAGTGGGGTGAAGTCCAGACAGGTAATCTCAGAATTCCCCACACCGTCTGCTGAGCACAAGACACGTTCTGGAGCTTGATCCACCATCTGCCGAGCACAAGACACGCAGTGGAGGCTTGATCCACCGTCTGCTGAGCACAAGACACGTGGTGGAGCGATCCACCATCTGCTGAGCACAAGACACGTGGTGGAGGCTTGATCCACCGTCTGCTGAGCACAAGACACGTGGTGGAGGCTTGATCCACCTTCTGCTGAGCACAAGACAGTGTGGAGCTTGATCCACCATCTGCTGAGCACAAGACACGTGGTGGAGCCTTGATCCACCGTCTTCTGAGCACAAGACACGTGGTGGAGGCATAAAGTAACAGAGGCAAGAGAGAGAAGGGTGGCTTTCGACACAGTTCCTCATATGAGATTATAAAGAAGTTGGAAGAACAAGCAGGTATAACAGGAAGGGCACTGGAATGGATCAGGGAATACCTCACAGGAGGCAACAACGGGTCATGGTGCATGATGAGGTATCACAGTGGGGGCCTGTGACGAGCAGGGTACCGCCGGGGTCAGTCCTAGGACCAGTGCTATTCTTGGTATATGTGAATGACATGACGGACGGGATAGACTCAGAAGTGTCTCTGTTCGCAGATGATGTGAAATTTATGAGGAAAATCACATCGGAGGAAGACCAAGCAGGACTTCAACGAGACCTGGACAAGCTTGACATCTGGTCTAGCAACTGGCTTCTCGAATTTAATCCCACCAAATGCAAAGTCATGAAGATCGGAGAAGGGCAAAGAAGACCGCTGACAGAGTACAGGCTAGGTGGACAAAGGCTACAAACCTCATCTAAGGATAAAGACCTTGGGGTGAGTATAACGGCAAGCACATCTCCGGAAACACACATCAACCAGATAACTGCGGCAGCATATGGGCGACGGGCAAACCTAAGATTAGCGTTTCGTTACCTTAACAAGGAATCGTTCAACACACTGTACACCGTGTATGTCAGGCCCATACTAGAGTATGCAGCACCAGTCTGGAACCCACACCTGGTCAAGTACCTCAAGAAATTAGGTTTGCGACAAGGCTAGTTCCACAACTCAGGGGACTGTCCTATGAAGAAAGATTGAGGAAATAGGACTAACAACACTGGAGGACAGAAGGGTTAGAGGAGACATGATAACGACATACAAAATACTGCGGGAATCGACAGGATGTTCCAGAGAGGGAACACAGAAACAAGGGGCACAACTGGAAGCTGAAGACTCAGATGAGTCAAAGGGATGTTAGGAAGCATTTCCTCAGCCATAGAGTAGTCAGGAAGTGGAATAGTCTAGCGAACGATAAAGTGGAGGCGGGAACCATACATAATTTTAAGATAAGGTATAATAAAGCTCATGGAGCTGAGTCTCGACCCCTGCAACCACAATTAGGTGAGTACAATTAGGTGAGCACAAGACACGTGGTGGAGGCTTGATCCACCATCTGCTGAGCACAAGACACGTGGTGGAGGCTTGATCCACTGTCTGCTGAGCACAAGACACGTGGTGGAGGCTTGATCCACCGTCTGCTGAGCACAAGACACGTGGTGGAGGCTTGATCCACCGTCTGCTGAGCACAAGACACGTGGCGGAGGCTTGATCCACCATCTGCTGAGCACAAGACACGTGGTGGGGGCTTGATCCACCGTCTGCTGAGCACAAGACAGACACGTTTTCTATATGTACTCGCTTCTGATTCAAAGAATTAAAAGTTTTTCTTGAACAAGTTCAATAAATTTTCAATTTGCTTTTATTTCATGTAAACTTATGAGTTATCTTTATTGTAGAACGTATCGTCAATTAGAAGAAGCATTATTTAGTTATCAAATTAAAATTAATATCAATATTAATACACATAGAAGAGAGAGCTTACGACGACGTTTCAGTTCGACTTGAACTATTTACAAAGTCACACTAACAAGAAGGATGTTGTTGTAGATGCGCCGAGTACCCTCCCAGCCCTCCCAGCCGACGCAGCAGGGCGGTTTGGCGGGCTAGCGCCGGGATTTTCAAAGATAGCTCCTGATCAAAGAGGCTTACCAGGTCACGACTGAACAGGACTCTGTGTGAATGGTCTGGGAAGATTCCAGAACAGCGAGAGGACATCCCAGTGGATCGTTTCAGTGTAAACAGTGGAAGTTTTGTGCAGTTTGTGAGGGTTGGGGCGAGTGTCCCAAGTCAGGGAAGGCAGACAGTGCCTCCTCCCCCTCATGTTTCCGGGGGGGGGGTATGGGGTGCCCCTCCCCCTTCCCCGGGCTTCCCCGTTAGTTACCATTTTGTCCTAGGCACATGTCAATTAGACACTAGGCCTGTTGTATATATGTGTGTGTGTATGTGTATGTAAGGAAACACTTCGAAATGTTTCTGCCCCACCGGGAATTGAACCCGGCCCCTCCGTGCGTCAAGCAAGAGCTTTACCCACTAGGCCACCGGGTGTGGTAAATAGTGACCCTCTCATAACCCCTCACCCCTGCGACTCAGCCACCCAACTCCCAGCACCACCCCAACTGTGAGGGTCTTTCCCCTCCCAGCCAGATGTCAGTGATGGCACAGGATGTGCCGGCTCAGGAACCTCCACTACAGAGACAGCGCCGTGGAGTTCGACTACGAGGCAGCTGTCAGGTGTGCCACAGACAGTATGCACTCAGTTCCTCAAGCTTCAACATCCATGCATGTCTGGGACCCGGAGGCTCAGGTGGGAACAACAAACAGCCCCCTCCAGCAGACTAGAGAGGATCTGGGATCTGCAACAAATTGGCCTCCTTAGGAGGCTCCCACGGTGCCCGCAAGCGGAGTCCTGACTTGTTGGCCTCTTGCAAGGGTCGGCTGTCCTGCTGAAGAGCAGATCCTAGGGAAAACCTGTTGCTGGGGCAATGGATGCGCTTCTCTAGAAGAGGAACAGTCTTCTCTTAGCAAATCTGTTGTTGTCAATGGATGCATTTGTGAAGTTGTGAACTGCTCATACTCTGTAATTTGTTAACTTTTTTTCACCTGATTGTGACCAGGGTCTTTTTAATTCAAATTTTGACCACTAGCAACCTGTAACTTGTTCAGCTATCAAAACTTTGGAGTCCAGTCTCTGGACCAATTATGTACCTCTGTAATCTTTTGACTACCGCCCACAGGATGGGTATGGGGTGCATAATAAAGATATTAAACTAACTCTCCCAGCCGGGGTCTTTTCCAGATGGTGACCCGGCCTTGGCTCCCTGTCTTGGGAGTGTCTGAGACCTATGTCTCCCATGGAGGAGATACAAATACCCCCAGGGGGACCGTGGGAATGGCAGTCTTGGGAGCCGCAGATGGTAGCAAGCTCTGGCTCTGGCACCTACCCTGCCCTAGAAGGGCTGGGCATGGTGTACAAGAAGGAGAGAAGGAGGGAGTATATATAGGCCAGCAGACCGGGATGGGACAAGAGAGGTAGTAGGAAAGGAGGAAGAGAGGAAGTGGTAGAGGTAGCAGCAGTAGTAGAGTCAGTCACGGTATTGTGCCTTTTTTCGTTAATCACTATTAATTCAGTAAAACTAGCAAACTGGGACTCATGCCGCCCAATACCAGTTTGAGTCCTGTGTTCAGGAAGTTTTTCAGTTTGATATCTTTATTATGCACCCTATACCCATCCTGTGGGTGGTAGTCAAAAGATTACAGAGGTACATAATGGGTCCAGGGATTGGACCCCAAAGTTTTGATAGCTGAGCAAGTTACGAAGGTAATGAACTCACAAGTTACAAAGGTAATGAACTCACAAGTTACAAAGGTAATGAACTCACAAGTTACAAAGATAATGAACTCACAAGTTACAAAGGTAATGAACTCACAAGTTACAAAGATAATGAACTCACAAGTTACAAAGGTAATGAATCATGTAAGTAAATTTACTTACTTACGTTTATACATGGTTACAATCATGAACAAATTATAAAGTAATGAGCAATTCACTAGTCTACACCCGGTCACAACTGTAATGAGTTCTTGGTGCAAATTTTAATTGTTGGGTCACACACACACACACACATACATACATACACACATACATATACACACACACATGGAGGTGTGTAGAGAAAGGGACTTCATAGTAGGTACCATCCAGTCTGGGGAGCACAAGATAGTCATTGCAGTGATGTATAATCCACCACAGAACTGCAGGAGGCCAGGTGAGGAATATGATGAGAACAACAGAGCGATGGTGGACACTCTGGCGGAGCTACTGGTCATGGGCGATTTCAACCACGGGGAGATCGACTGGGAGAACCAAGAACCACGTGGGGTCCAGAAACTTGGAGAGCCAAGATGATGGACGTGGTACTGGAAAACCTGATGCACCAACATGTCAGGAACACGACCAGAGAGAGAGAGAGAGAGAGAATGAACCAGCAAGACTGGACCTTGTATTCACCCTGAACAGCTCAGATATTGAAGACATAACACACGAGCGCCCCTGGGAGCCAGCGACCATATGGTGCTGAGTACATTGTAGAGCTACAGGTGGAGAGGGAAAACGGTACCGAAAGAGACAAACCAGACTTTAAAAGAGGAAACTACACGGGCATGAGGAATTTCCTGTAGGAGGTTCAGTGGGAAAGGGAAATGGAAGGACAGACAATAAATGAAATGATGGAATACGTAGGGGCAAAGTGCAAGGAGGCAGATGAACGGTTTATACCCAGAGGAAAAAGATTAAATGGGAAGGCCAGAAAGAGCCCTGGTTTACCCAAAGGTGCAGGGAGGCAAAGACTCAGAGTGTCAGTTTAGTTTGATATCTTTATTATGCACCCCATACCCATCCTGTGGGCGGTAGTCAAAAGATTACAGAGGTACATAATGGGTCCAGGGACTGGACCTCAAAGTTTGATGGCTGAGCAAGTTACAAAGGTAATGAACTCAGATGGTCACAATCATGACAAGTTACAAAGGTATTTGCAGATTACAGAGGTATATATAGGGTCCAGAGACTGGGCCCCAAAGTTTTGATAGCTGAACAAGGTACAATGGTAATGAATTCACTAGTTACAAGGTAATGAATCATGTAAGTAAATTTACTTACGTCTGTACATGGTTGCACTCATGAACAAATTATAAAGCAATGAGCAATCTATTAGTCTACACCCAGCCACAACTGTAATGAGTTATTGGTGCAAATTTTAATTGTTGGGTCACACACACACACATATACATATACACATACACACGCATACATGTATATACATACACACATACACATACACACATGTACATACACACACACACACACACACACACGTGTCAATGCTTTATTTACAGGGAGCAAAGTCAGGGTATTTTTCCAGAATGGTCTGTAATATACCACTGTGGATAAAATACTTTGACATATCTTGAACATTTCTGAATGAGTAGTCTCTGAATTCATTAATTTTATCGCACGAGTGTCAGAGAATGGAAAAGGTACAGAAGGCAAAGAACCCAAGTAAACAAAGAGATTAGTAGAAGAGCTAGAAACGAGTATGCACAGGTAGGGAAATTTTCCTGGAATGGTTTAATCAAGTGTTTGGCCCCAGTGTGAAGAAATATCTATTAGACAATAAATTGCCACTTAAGTGCCTCCTGGTAATGGACAATGCTCTGATGTACAGTCACATCAGAAGGAAGACAACAGTCAAGGACCAGGTGATAAGGCTGAGGAGAGAAGATGGGGAACTCACAAGTAACAATCAAGAGGTATGTGAGGAGCTCAACTTGAGGTTTAAGGAAGTATTCACAGTGGAGGAAGGAAGGCAGTTGGGTAGACAGGACGGGGTAGACATGCCCTCAAGTGCTAGAGGGCATACACACAACTGAGGAGGAGGTGAGCAGTTACTCAGTGACCTTGATACCTCAAAGGCGATGGGTCCGGACAATATCTCCCCGTGGGTTCTTCGGGAAGGAGCTGAGGTACTGAGTGTGCCACTTACCATAATATTCAACACATCCCTTGAAACTGGGCAGCTACCTGAGGTATGGAAAAAGGCCAATGTAGTCCCCATCTTTAAAAAAGAAGACAGAAAAGAGGCACTAAACTATAGACTGGTGTCACTTACGTGTATAGTGAGCAAAGTTCTGGAGAAAATCATCAGGAAAAGAATGGTGGAGCATCTGGAGCTGAACAGGTTAATAAACACCAGACAGCACGGATTCTGGGAAGGCAAATCCTGTGTAACAAACCTCCTGGAGTTCTATGATAAAGTAACAGAGGTAAGGCAAGAGAGAGAAGGGTGGGTTGATTGCATTTTCCTGGACTGCAGGAAGGCCTTCGACACAGTTCCTCACATGAGATTAGTAAAGAAGTTGGAAGATGTGGAAACTTGTTTTGGGACTGCCTCCTTGTAAGCTGCACTTAGAGCAAGCACTGTTGACACCGACACTCTGATACACTTCTCTCAGACTTACAAGTGGCTATGGGACAAATTTCTAGCTAACTGCAGTAAAAGGGAATCCCACACTGCCTACACGATACTGGAAGGGGGTTCAACTTACTTGATGGAGTGAAATTGTGGTTCCTGGACATCCTTATCTATAACCCCCTCCTAACACCATGTGCAGCGGAGAACCTTAATCTGCAAATGAAGTGGTAATTAGTGTCCTGCCTGCACCTCAGAGTTCCCTGGTTTCTAAGGATATCCCTTAAGCAATATATGCAGTAACACTAGCTTCCAGACTTGAACTTAAGAGACGACGCTGGTACATACCAATACAAAGGTGTCCGTCTGCTTAAGACCCACAGATAACTCACTAATGTTTCCCCCAGAAAACTGGCCAGATACTGAGAGAAAGAAAGTCTAGTCTTACTGTAATGGGTCTGGATGGAGAGAGATATCCGCGGTACTTCGGGATCTCACTCCGGGGCCCCAGGACAGATGTTGAGTCACGTGGGGGATGCTGCTTGTTCACAGCACTTGTACTCTGGTTGATGTCCAATCTGGTAAGAACGCAGGTCACGTGTCGTGAGTACCACACTGCCTAGATTCAAGTGTGGGCTGCCAGTTCTCTCTAGCTAACATAACCTAATGCTTGCCTATTCAGGCCTATAATTACCTATATTAGGGTGCTAGAGCTACATTATTAATATTAAACGTTGCTTCAATAATCCTAATATTAGTTGCTAACTGTACAAACTTTCCTAGGCTTTCCTAGGAGAATAAATCTATCAATTAAAATGTACATAATAGTTACCTCCGCCAACTTGAATGTGTGTGTGTTTTGGTTGGGTGATCCATGGTATGCTTAAGGCTCCTTACGGCTCACTTACCCTGTGGAACTTGCATGACTTCAAAAAAGTTTCCACATCCTCCCACCGGTGAAGGTAGACGATAAGTCTACATCAAGTTCACCTTCCGCAATCCTTCATGGTGGGCCCTCGACACGAGTGCCGTCTGGTCACTCTCGTCGAGCAGACTCTGGTCTAACTCCGACTGTCTAGTTTCCGCCGTGTGGATTGCTGGGGGTGTAAACTTGTGGGTTCCGGTGATCTTAACACCCTTCCCTTTAACTTTAATGTCTTTCACATGTCTAGCCTTGTCTGAGCAGCTTCGTACTTTCCCACCCAGTGGCCCATATACCCTGGTAGCCCTTCTTCCCACTGATACGAGGTTCCCTGGGTTTAATGACAATCTATCTCCCTCTTTAGGTACCCCATAAAAGTGTCTCCCCAAGGTGGCTAAGTGTTCGTCACTTCCTACTTGGTTTGGCTTACCTGGCGGTTCATCGTGTACACTAACATTCATTATCACTACTCCCCCAGCTATCGTGGTGTGAGCTTCTCCCCTCTCTGGCGTTGCAGGGAACTCATGAGGAATTCTGCCACCAATGATATATCCTACTGGGAATCTGTATAAACCATCCGTCGTGTAGACAGGAAGTCATCTAGATAGTTGGTTCCCACCAGGATACCTACATTTCTGACTGTGTCAGTGGTAATGTCCTGGTCTGCCAGCTTCACACCAAGGTCTTTCAATCGCTTGGTTGCTGCTGCAAGACCTCTGGTCGTAATAGCCGCAGGTAACGTCTTTACTACCAAAGCTGTAATATTTCTGCGATGTCCACCCAGTTTAACAGTGACATCCACAACATCATAAGACTTGGGTGGGCCCTGGCTTATAGCACCTCCCAATGTCGCATTAACTTTGTCGGTGGCCTTCAACTTTAACTTAGCCACCAACTTCTCTGTTATCATGGACACTTGTGCTCCCGAGTCAAAGAATAATCGGGTTGTTTCGGATCTGTTCCCGTTCACAACCCCTGCCATGACTGTAGGTAGGGCAGCAACTCTGTGCTTCTCCCTCAGATTAGAGACTTTGCCCACACTAATCACACTGGCTACCACTTCAGGCTCGGACTCGCTTTCTATCTCTACTGGTGAAACGTCCCTACTAGCCTGGGGTTCCCTTAAATTATTGTGACATAGTGCAGTATGGTGCTTACCTTTCCGGCAGTTATAGCACTCTGAAAGAAGTGACTGGCAATCTTTTGTCTCATGCCCCCCACAACACCTTAAGCATAGCTGCAACTCCTTTAGTCTCTGCTTCCTACTGCTCAGTGTTGCATACCGAGAGCAACTCGTGCTAGTATGTTCGCTTTCGCAGAACACGCATATTCTGGTACGAGTGTCTCTGAGGGTCTGCTTAGAGGTCCTTGTCTTAGACACTTCTTTGCCATAGTACACCCCAACGTTAGTGTTATGAGCTTTAAATTGATCTCCCGAGTTTTCGGAGCGGTCAAACGATTTCACCCTGGTGGGTGGTCTCTTCCCCTGACCTATACTCAGGTGAGTCACGATATCACTCAACCCCTCAACAATCTGCTGTATTGTGAACCGGTTAGTCCTATACTTCAAATGTAACTCATGTACTGTAGTGCTAGCTAGCTAGTTTCCTCTGAATCGTCTGACTGACCATCCATTCCGATCCGCCCCAATCATGTAAATCTCTGAGACTGTTTGTCAGACTCATGACTTCGATTCGGAACTTCTCTAAGCTCTGACGGTCATGACGGCAAGCCTCAAGATCGGACAATCGATAAAATATAGCTTTCATTATCTCCTCTGTGTTGCCATACGTATTCTTTAGTTGATCCTTGGCATGTTGATAATTAATATCAGTGGTTTGGTAATGCCGGACCAAGTCCAGGGCTTTACCCTTGAGCTGTGAACGTAAGTACTGTAGTTTGGTGGCATCTGACAAATCATCCCTGTCATCTATCTGGGATTTAAACTGATCCCAGAAGGCAATGTACTCTGTCAAGGTTCTGTCGAACATTGGTAAATTCAATGTAGGCATCTGGGTAACACTCTAGGGAGACTGTGGTGGCCTGTGTGCCCTGTACTATTATTTGTTGACCCTGCTGTATTAGCCTTCAATATTTTCTTTAACTTTTTGCAGAGTCCCCACTCTGTTAGACATTCGGCCCTCTGATCATCGCATTCCTCCCGAGCTGTCTCGACAACATCTTCAGGCTCCTCTGTCTCATAGGCTTCTGTCTCGTAACGAAGATAGGCTGTCTCCAATGCCTTTCCTCTAAAAGCTCTAAACACCTTTCTAGATCCTCGCAATCTGCATCTGGGTTTTCTCTGACAGCACAGCACTCCCTACATGCCTCGGTTAGTCGTCCCTTGTGGGCGCTCATAGACCGCTTTAGCTGGCTTAGAGATGGGGCAGGTACTCTCTGATTCTCCTCCGTCATTGTTGTGGTTTAGGTAAGAGCGTGTCACTAATTTGTACTTTAATTAGCCCACCCCACAGCACAATACGGTATTAGGTGAGAATAAGTGATTCCCAAAGCTCCTCAACAAGCTTGATGACTTTCTTTACTTATATTGACTTGACTCAGAAAGAATGTATACTGTTAGCCCTCAAACCCAACTAAAATGTATATTGTTATGAAGGCTTAACCTAGCAACTCCCTGTACACAATAGTAACTAGTTACAGGACTTAAAGCTAGCAAATCACAATTTAAATGAGTCAAATAGAATAAAATTCACACAGTAAAAATATGTAGCCTTTGCAAATTAAATTCACTTGGATAATCACAAAATAAATTCAGTAAATCAATTTATAAACAGTAAATAAATAATATTGTGTAATTAGCTTTGGCTTAACTGAGCCTAGATTGTTTAATTATTGTACTAGTTAGTTGGGGAAGGTAACTCCTAGCCTAACTTTATAACTGTTGAAATTAGTGTGCAACTAGCCTGAATCTGGCTTGCAATCAAGGTAAATGATAGCCAGGTTAAATCTGACCTAGCTGTTATAATTATTGCAGATTCCTACCCTATCTGTGGCTGCCTTGCAATTCACTAAGTAATTAAATATATAAGTTTCCTAACCTGGCTTACTTGTAATCACTAAATAAATAAACTCACAAGCTTAACTAGCCTACTTGGCTGCCTGTAGATTACTGTAAATAATAAACTTCTGATTAGTTAGCTTAACCTAGCCTGAGTAAGTCTTTGGGCCTAGGTGTGATAACTTAACCTAGCTTCGAAAATGACTGGTACATTAACTGTGGCCTAACTAATTAAGACTAATCTGTCTGCTAAACTAGCTATTTCACATCTCGGTTATCAAAGGACCATGTAGAAACTTGTTTTGGGACTACCTCCTCGTAAGCTGCACTTAGAGCAAGCACTGTTGACACTGACACTCTGAGACACTTCTCTCAGACTTACAAGTGGCTATGGGACAAATTTCTAGCTAACTGCAGTAAAAGGGAATCCCACACTGCCTACACGATACTGGAAGGGGGGTTCAACTTACTTGATGGAGTGAAATTGTGGTTCCTGGACATCCTTATCTATAACCCCCTCCTAACACCAAGTGCAGCGGAGAACCTTAATCTGCAAATGAAGTGGTAATTAGAGTCCTGCCTGCACCTCAGAGTTCCCTGGTTTCTAAGGATATCCCTTAAGCAATATATGCAGCAAGTAACACTAGCTTCCAGACTTGAACTTAACAGACGACGCTGGTACATACCAATACAAAGGCGTCCGTCCGCTTAAGACCCACAGATAACTCACTAACGTTTCCCCCAGAAAACTGGCCAGATACTGAGAGAAAGAAAGTCTAGTCTTACTGTAATGGGTCTGGATGGAGAGAGATATCTGAGGTACTTCGGGATCTCACTCCGGGGCCCCAGGACAGATGTTGAGTCATGTGGGGGATGCTGCTTGTTCACAGCACCTGTACTCTGGTTGATGTCCAATCTGGTAAGAACGCAGGTCACATGTCGTGAGTACCACACTGCCTAGATTCAAGTGTGGGTTGCCAGTTCTCTCTAGCTAACATAACCTAATGCTTGCCTATTCAGGCCTATAACTACCTTTATTAGGGTGATAGAGCTACATTATTAATATCTAACGTTGCTTCAATAATCCTAATATTAGTTGCTAACTGTACAAACTTTCCTAGGCTTTCCTAGGAGAATAAATCTATCAATTAAAATGTACATAATAGTTACCTCCGCCAACTTGAATGTGTGTGTGTTTTGGTTGGGTGTGTGGGTTCCTAAACTCCGAGGGCCGATCCATGGTATGTTTAATTAAGGCTCCTTACGGCTCACTTACCCTGTGGAACTTGCGTGACTTCAAAAAAGTTTCCACAGAAGAACAAGCATGTATAACAAGAAGGGCACTGGAATGGATCAGGGAATACCTCACAGGGAGGCAACAACGGGTCATGGTGCGTGATGAGGTATCACAGTGGGCGCCTGTGACGAGCAGGGTACTGCAGGGGTCAGTCCTAGGACCAGTGTTATTCTTGGTATATGTAAATGACATGATGGATGGGATAGATTCAGAAGTGTCTCTGTTCGCAGATGATGTGAAATTAATGAGGAGAATCACATCAGAAGAGGACCAAGCAGGACTTCAAACAGACCTAGACAGGCTTGACATCTGGTCTAGCAACTGGCTTCTCGAATTCAATCCCACCAAATGCAAAATCATGAAGATCAGAGAAGGGCAAAGAAGACTGCTGAATGAGTACAGGCTAGGCGGACAAAGGCTACAAACCTCGGCAAAGGAGAAAGACCTTGGGGTGAGTATAACGCCAAGCACGTCTCCTGAGGCACACATCAACCAGATAACTGCGGCAGCATATGGGCGACTGGCAAACCTAAGATTAGCGTTTCGTTACCTTAACAAGGAATCGTTCAAGACACTGTACACCATGTACGTCAGGCCCATACTAGAATATGCAGCACCAGTCTGAAACCCACACCTGGTCAAGCACGTAAAGAAACTAGAGAAAGTGCAAGGTTTGCGACAAGGTTAGTTCCACAACTCAAGGGACTGTCCTATGAAGAAAGATTGAGGGAAATAGGACTAACAACACTGGAGGAAAGAAGGGTCAGAGGAGACATGATAACAACATACAAAATACTGCAAGGAATCGACAAGGTAGACAGTGACAGGATGTTCCAGAGAGGGAACACAGAAACAAGGGGACACAACTGGAAGCTGAAGACTCAGATGAGTGAAAGGGATGTTAGGAAGCATTTCTTCAGCCATAGAGTAGTCAGGAAGTGGAATAGTCTAGAGAAAGATATAGTGGAGGCAGGAACCATACATAGTTTTAAGACAAGGTATGATAAAGCTCATGGAGCAGGGAGAGCAGAGACCCAGTAGTGGACAGCGAAGAGGCGGGGCCAGGAGCTGAGTCTCATAAGAACATAAGAACATAAGAAAGAAGGAACACTGCAGCAGGCCTACTGGCCCATGCGAGGCAGGTCCAAATCTCCAACGGCTTAAGCCAATGCCCCGACCCAGCCAGGTCAGGTTACATTCACTTAAGGAAGGAGCACTGCATCTGACCTAGTAGCACAAGCTAGTCAGGACCAATTCACACCCAACCGCACCAACTCATATAATTGTCCAGCCGACCACCTGGTCAGGTCACTTCCACTTAAGGAATTAGTACAGGTCAGGTTACATTCACTTAAGGAAGGAGCACTGCATCTGACCTAGTACAAGCTAGTCAGGTCGAACTCACACCCATCCACACCCACCCATGTATTTATCTAACCTATTTTAAAACTACACAACGTCTTAGCATCTATGACGGTACTCGGAGTTTGTTCCACTCATCCACAACTCTATTACCAAACCAGTGCTTTCCTATATCCTTCCTGAATCTGAACTTTTCCAACTTGAAACCATTGCTCGAGTCCTGTCTTGGTTGGATATTTTCAGCACGCTATTTACATCCCCTTTGTTTATTCCTGTTTTCCATTTGTACACCTCAATCATATCCCCCCTAATTCTACGCCTTTCTAGAGAGTGCAGATTCAGGGCCCTCAGTCTATCCTCATAGGGAAGATTTCTGATACAAGGGATCAACTTTGTCATCCTCCTTTGTACGTTTTCCAGTGCATTTATATCCATTCTGTAATACGGTGACCAGAACTGTGCAGCATAATCTAAATGAGGCCTAACCAAAGATATATAGAGTTGAAGAACAACCTGAGGACTTCTGTTATTTATACTTCTTGATATGAAGCCAAGGATTCTGTTAGCTTTATTGCGAACACTTATGCACTGTTGTCTAGGCTTCAGATTACTACTAACCAGAACTCCTAAATCCTTCTCGCAATTACAAGTAATAAGATCTATATTATTCAGCTTATATGTGGCATGGTTATTGTCCTGCCCAACATTTAGAACTTTGCATTTGTTTACATTAAACTGCATCTGCCACTTCTCCGACCACTGCATCAGTCTATTCAAATCATCCTGGAGTGCTCTAATGTCCTCATTTGAATGAATTGGACGGCCTATTTTGGTGTCATCAGCAAATTTACTTATGCTACTATTTATTCCCTCATCTATGTCGTTTATGTAAATTGTAAACAACAGGGGCCCAAAACTGACCCCTGTGGAACACCGCTTGAGACGCGCCCCCATTCTGATTTCTCTCCATTTATGCAAACTCTCTGCCGCCTATTAGTCAACCATGCCTCTACCCAGGAAAAATTCTCCTCCTATTCCGTGTGCCTTAAGTTTCCTCAGTAGCCTCTGATGTGGAACTTTATCGAAAGCCTTACTGAAGTCCATATACACAATATCATATTCATTACCATGATCTACCTCCTCAAACACCTTAGTGAAAAAGTTAATAAATTCGTAAGACATGAACGCCCCTTTGTAAAACCGTGTTGAGATTCATTAATCAATTTATGCTTTTCAAGATGGCTACGAATTGCCTCGGCAATTATTGATTCCATAAATTTACCAACTATGGAGGTAAGGCTTATTGGTCTATAGTTCGAAGCTAAGGACCTGTCACCTGCCTTGTAAATAGGTATTACATTTGCCCTTTTCCACTTGTCTGGCACTATGCCAGTTTGTAGTGATATATTGAAAAGATTTGCCAAAGGTTTGCTAAGTTCCTCTTTACATTCCTTTAAAACTCTTGCAAACAGTTCATCAGGGCCTGGGGATTTGTTAGGTTTTAATTTCTCTATTTGTCTGAGGACCATGTCACTAGTTACCCCAATCGAGCATAGTCTGTTATCTTCCAGTTCTACATAATTTATTATTTCTGGAATTCTGCTAGTATCTTCCTGAGTAAAAACTGAGAGGAAGTAAGTATTGAAAATTTCACACATATCCTTATCACTGTCCGTGATCTGTCCTGAGTTACTCTTAAGTGGGCCTATCTTGTCCCTAATCTTACTTCTGTATACCTGAAAGAACCCTTTGGGTTAGTCTTCGAATCCCTTGCGACCTTAGCCCATAATCCCTTTTGCTTTTCTTATTCCTTTTTTATTTCTCTTTTAATTGATAATATTGATTTCTTATCTGTCCATCCCCTTTTTGATACGCCTATATATGCCTCTCTTTGACCAATGAGATGTTTTAATCTATTGTTCATCCATTTAGGATAATTTTTGTTAGATCTAATTTCCCTACTTGGAACAAAAGTTGTCTGGGCAGCTAGAACTATGCTCTGAAAAACGTCATATTGGCAACCAAAACCACCTACCTGACCCATAGTCAGGTCATCCCAATTAGCCCACCTAGGTAATTTCTCAGCCCCATGAAGTCGGCTACACGAAAGTCTGGAACTGAGACTTGATTGCAGTTACCTGGGTAATTCCATGATATATTAAAACTAAGTGATTTGTGATCGCTTTCCCCAAGCTCTTCATTAACCTCAAGATTATTAATTAGTGATTTTTTGTGAGCAAGAACCAAATCAAGCAAGTTGCTACCTCTAGTTGTTTCTTTCACAAACTGTTTTAAAAACAATCCTGAACCGTATCAAGAAAGTCACTAGACTCAAGATTACCTGTCACATTGTTCCAATCAATGTGTCTAAAGTTAAAATCTCCCATTAACACAACATTTTCATATCTAGACGCCTTATGAATTTCGTCCCATAGCAGCTTACTCGCTCCCTATCCAGGCTTGGGGGCCTGTAAATCACACCCAAAATTAATTTTCACGACCCTCGAGAAACTGTAGCCAAACAGATTCTGTATCCGCTGTTTCTAATCTTATATCTTGTCTAACACAACAATTTAAATTATCTCTGACATACATCGCCACTCCTCCACCTTCCTGTTGACCCTATCAGTGTGGAATAGTTTGTAACCCTGAATGTTGCACTCGGAAGGCATTTCTCTATCTTTCAGGTTGAACCAGGTCTCTGTTATAGCATAATATCTATATTACCTGCACTTGCAAGTAATCTTAGCTCATCTATCTTATTTCTTAGACTCCTACTATTTGTATAGTAAACCTCAAGGGAGCTAGTCACTCGTTGCCCTCTACTATCTCTCTTTGTTTGTTGATCAATTGTTTTGCATTTACAAACAACTTTATTTTGAATCTTATCTTTTAAACATAACCCTGGGTATCCTGGTAATATCTGCTGTTTCCAGGCCTAATACCACAGCCTGATTGTTTCCCACAAACACCCATACCTCTATAATCTATCAGTTTAAAGTCCTAGACAAGTCTCCAATGACCCCTCAATCGAATTGGCTAATGCAACCACTCCAGCCCCAGAAGATGAACCCCATCCCTTGCATACATATCACGTTTGCCATAGAATTTGTCCCAGTTATCAATGAATGGAATTGCAAGTTCCTTGCAGTACCTGTCTAGCCAGCAATTTATACCAATTGCCCTAGACATCCATTCATTGCCCCTCCTTTCTAGGCAAAATGCTACATATGATTGGGATACCTCCCTTAGACCTAACGACTTCTATGGCTGACCTATACTTATCTAGTAGCTCCTGTCTTCTGCCCTTCCCAATGTCATTACCACCAGCACTAAGACAGATAATAGGCTTGTTCCCATTACCTGACATAATATTATCCAACCTGCTGACTATGTCACCAATACCAGCTCCTGGGAGGCACACCTCTGTCTGACCTTCCTGTCTCTGTTACAAAAGGCATGGTCCATATATCTTACCTGAGAGTCTCCCACAATCAGAATATTCTTACCTTGATTAGCAGGGGAGTCAGTGGTACCTTTAACCTCACTGACCACTGAAGTACACTCGTCCTGGAGAACAGATAATCGATTTCCTACCTTCACATCTTCTCTATTAACCTTCTTTATCTTCCTTCTTCCTGAATTGTGAACCACTTGCCACTTAAAGCGGCTGCCACTTTCACTGTTGGTAACCATTTCTTCCTTACCAGCACCAACCATCTCACACTCACTCCCACACCCATCTAGGCGAAGCTTCAGCCTCCTATTTTCCTCCTGAAGCAGTAGAACCTCCTTCTTCAACACTTCAACCTGAGATTCTAAAACACTGCAGCGAGCCATGTGCTCGGTATCACCCCACGTTAATTCCCAGACAGCTTAGGACAGGTATGACCACACGTGACCACTGACCTCAACGTACTGCAACCACAATTAGGTGAGTACATACACACACACACACATACACACTTTGAGGACAGGAGAGATAGGGGGACATAATAGGACATATAAGATACTGAGAGGAATAGACAAGGTGGACAGAGACAGAATGTTCCAGAGATGGGACACAGCAACAAGGGGACACAGTTGGAGTTGAAGACTCAAATGAATCACAGGGATGTTAGGAAGTATTTCTTCAGTCATAGAGTGGTCGGGAAGTGGAATAGCTTGGGAACTGATGTAGTGGAGGCAGGTTCCATACATAGCTTTAAGGAGAGGTATGATAAAGCTCATGGAGAAGGGAGCATGACCCAGTGAAGAGGTGGGGCCAGGAGCCCAAGAATCGACCCCTGCAACCACAACTAGGTGAGTACAACTAGGTGACTACACACACATACACACACAACGCCCCGATGGCATGGTGGTAGGCTCTTGCTTCACGCACGGAGGGCCGGGTTCAATTCCCGGCGGGGCAAAACATTTCGAAGTGTTTCCTTAAAAACACACACACATACATACAACAGGCCTAGTGTCTAATTGACATGTGCCTAGGACAAAATGGTAAC
>WNWK01028344.1:0-25481 GCA_009830355.1 Cherax destructor | reverse complement strand
AAGATTCCCTTTGAAAAATTTTAATATAAAAATTTAAAAAAAATTAAAAAGGGTATTTTTACCTTTTATAATTGAGGAAAATGAAAAACATATTATTAAAAATTGAGATTATCGTATAGGAAAGAACAATGAGCATTTTTCAAAGTAGTTTATAGCATGATCATTTAGGTTTGGGTGAGTAGGTGGTTTTTGAGTTGAGTCTTAAATTGATTTTCAGACAAGATTATCTTAATATTTACTGGTAATGAATTCCAGATTCTGGGGCCCTTTTATGTGCATAGAATTTTTACATAGGTTGATATGAACACGGGGTATATCAAAAAGTGATCTGTGTCGTGTTTGTGGTCATGGGTCCTATTAAAGTTGGTGAGGAGAGTTTTGAGCAGAGGGTTTATATTAGAGTGTAAAGTTTTATATATGTAGTAGGCACAAGAGTAAGTATGAATGTTCTTACGGTGAGTAGTTTGAGACTTTGAATATTGGTGGAGTATGCTGTCTAGAGGGAATTTGTTATCATTCTGACTGCGGCCTTTTGTTGTGTTATGAGTGGTCTAAGGTGATTTAACGTTGTTGATCCCCATGCACAGATTCCATAGGTGAGATCCCCCCCCCCCTTTTTTTTTTTTTTTTTTTTTTTTTTTTTTTTGTATATAGCAGATGCATCCCCAATAGACCTATGTGATCACTCAGACTAGGTGATAGCAACATCTTTGACATGGTTTGATACTATTATTTAAGGAAATTAATTGAATTATACGGACATTTTACACTATGAAACATTGAAATGTTTTGCTTTCTGTTTTTTTTTATAGCAAAGACAGAGATTTATTTTACTGTCAAAAGAAAACTTAATAATAATAATATGATAAGTTGTTCAACCATTTGAACAATGAAGACTTCGAAGATGAAGACCCCACCTCTTCTAGACGCATATTTCCAGATCTAGTGAGCCCTGAGATAAACAATGTGGACAACGATGAACCTGATAAGTTGTTCAACCATTTGAACAATGAAGACTTTGAAGATGAAGACCCCACCTCTTCTAGACGCATATTTCCAGATCTAGTGAGCCCTGAGATAAACAATGTGGACAACCATGAACCTGATAAGTTGTTCAACCATTTGAACAATGAAGATGTCGAAGATGAAGACCCCACCTCTTCTAGACGCATATTTCAGATCTGGTGAGCCCTGAGATAAACAATGTGGACAGTGATGAAGCTAATAACTGGTTCGACAATTTGATCAATGAAGACTCCACATTTGCAAATCAGATGAACAATAAGATTAACTGGGTAGATATTGAAGATCCTGATAACCAATTTAACGATCAAGACTATGGTAATATAGCAGATGCATCCCCAATAGACCTATGTGATCACTCAGACTAGGTGATAGCAACATCTTTGACATGGTTTGATACTATTATTTAAGGAAATTAATTGAATTATACGGACATTTTACACTATGAAACATTGAAATGTTTTGCTTTCTGTTTTTTTTTATAGCAAAGACAGAGATTTATTTTACTGTCAAAAGAAAACTTAATAATAATAATATGATAAGTTGTTCAACCATTTGAACAATGAAGACTTCGAAGATGAAGACCCCACCTCTTCTAGACGCATATTTCCAGATCTAGTGAGCCCTGAGATAAACAATGTGGACAACGATGAACCTGATAAGTTGTTCAACCATTTGAACAATGAAGACTTTGAAGATGAAGACCCCACCTCTTCTAGACGCATATTTCCAGATCCAGGGAGCCATGAGATAAACAACGTGGACAACGATGAACCTGATAAGTTGTTCAACCATTTGAACAATGAAGATTTTGAAGATGAAGACCCCACCTCTTCTAGATGCATATTTCCAGATCTAGTGAGCCATGAGATAAACAACGTGGACAACGATGAACCTGATAAGTTGTTCAACCATTTGAACAATGAAGACTTCGAAGATGAAGACCCCCACCTCTTCTAGACGCATATTTCCAGATGAAAGGTGATCCCTACACCGCAACAGTGTAGAAACTGCTGGCGTTTTGGTCATCCAACGTATTGCGACCCCAGGTTGGGGCACAATTTATATATTGTGTTTATGTATATTTCCATTTCTTTTAATTTTATATTGCTGATATTTTTGATAATAGCTAAATCGTTAATATCTTGCTTTATATTATTATTTGACTTAGCTATATAAATAGGTAGGATGTAACATTTTACATTTTGTGCTCAATTGTTCGAGAGTGTTGAGTAGCAGCCGTGAGTTGGCAAACTACCTCGCTAACGAGCACTTCGCTTGTTATACTGCTGGCTTCTGGAGTTGCTGGGCAGCAGTCACATGCGAGTCACGTGATCACACCTGTGGGAGGTGGCTGCCCCCCTTCATCGCTCTCTCCTCTGCTGACCCTCGTTGGAGTAACACCTCGCTCTTGTCTCTGCTTGTTTCCTCGTCCTTTAGACTCTGTTTGGTAGAGCATGTGTTCTGTGGTGAGATGACACATACTTCTCTGGACTCTGTGTAACTCTGTTCACAGAGAATAGCCTAGACTTAGTGATTTCGACGTTTTACTGGGTTGTGTGTCACATTGACACACTGAGATAACTCAGGTCTCTAGCTATAGCTTCTGACCTAATTCGTTGAGGCATCTGTGCATCGTCGTAGTCGGGGATTTTGGTTATGCTGAACTTAGATTCAGTATTAAGGGAGTTTTGTGACTATTATGGAGGATCTGCTGATGGTATCCAGTTAGGGTCGTTATTTTATCTCCTTGTTCCTAACGCAGTGTTGCTGTTGCTTGCTATATTGCTGTTCGGCGAATTGGTCGTTTTATTGTTCAAGCAAGCTGTTCTGATAGCCTGTTTGTTAGAGAAGTTAGCTTATGAGAGGACGTTTAGTCGGTCACTGTTCGAGTCGAGTCTTAACGAGTTACCTGGAGCACACACATACACATATTTGTATATACATGTATATGTATTATTGTAAATTACTGACATTGTACCAGATGGTACATAAGAGCCATTAAGATATATGTGCCTTCAGCACAATAATACTGTTTATGAGAGAAGTGTAGAAGCTAACCTCCTAATTAATATCTTAATTAATATCCTGATTAAATTTAATTTGATTTACTTTGATACCCTAGACGTTTTAACTTTGTTAATAAATTTATTCAAATTAATTCTTTGGTTAGTACCCTCTCAGTTGAAATCCTATGATGCTATTGAATATGTCGGATAACTGGACCAGGATACTGACTACTTGTTGCAAAAACCCAGTAACAGGCTGGATGCTAGAAGGGCATTCCTTTCTAGTGTTCATTGAAGATGTCTATTTCTGATAGATATCGCGTCTTTTGTAACAGTGAAATATTGCAGGTCCATGGCCGAATGCCCAGTCTGTGGTGCCGAAGACCATGCCAGTCCTTCTTGTGATCTACGTCCCTCTTGCCTTAACTGTTGTGAGGCACATCCATCTTACTCTCGCCGTTGTCAGGTTTACCTAAATGAGCGGGAAATCCGATGTCTCAAAGAGGCGGAAGGCTTCTCATATGCTACAGCCGTCTCTCATCTACGCCTTCAAGGGAGACTTCCCCGTATTTCCTATTCTCGCATTGCTAAACGTCCCCCCACTTCTGGGGTCCCAACTTCCGCGGCTTCCTCTACGGTCGCCCCATCCTCAGTCACCCATCTTGAATTCTTTTGCTGTTCTTGGTTCCGAGGTCCCTACCTCAGCATCCCATGCTGTCCTCACCCCTTCCTCTACTCACTCGCACAATTCTGTGTCTGCACGCCCTCGTCCAACACCTAATCCTCACCACCACTCTTCTTCTCATAAGTCCGGCAAAAAATCCCCATTGCCGGGTTCTTCACCTCCGACTAGTTCTGTAACGTGTGTGGAGGTTCATCTTCCTCCTCGTTCAATATCTTCATCCCCTGTCCCCTCCCAAGTTTCTTCCTTGACTGCCCCTCGCCCCAGGTCGCTTCCACTCCTGTCCCCTCCCAAGCCCCTTCGACAGTTTCCTCTTCCATCTCCTTGCCTTCTACTGTAGTACAATCTATAGTCTCCTCGATTGTTGCTCACCCTCCTCCTTCTTCCGTCTCTAATGTGGTCCCACATCGTGCATCTTTGTCTTCCGAAACGCTGGAAGCTATTGCAGAATATATTACAGAGACTGGAACGTTGATGAACACCGCTCCACCTCCGGTTCCTCCTCCTCTCTCTTCTCCGTCTACACCCCTCCTTCCTTCACAGCGTCCCACTCATTCTCTGCTTACAGATCTTCTGCTGCCTCCACATGTGGACTTTTCTAACCCTAGTGCATAGATACCTCTAACTTCGACTTGTATCTTTCTCTTCATAAATCATGGCTTATTTGCAGTGGAATATCCGAGGCCTCAGGGGCAACCAGGGTGAGCTTCAGGTGTTGATCTCCCAGTTTTTCCCTGTTGGAGTCTGTTTACAAGAACCCAAATTACACACCGCTGTTATCCGTCCCTTTTCGGGCTATGATTTATTATATTCATCGGATCCTTTTACTGATGGAACCTTTAACGAAAGTGCTCTTCTTATACGCACTGGTATTCCTTACCATCAGCTCTATGTTCATTCTTCTCTACCTTACACTGCAGCCCGTATCCACTTGAATAAGTGGTATACACTCTGTTCTCTGTATCTCTTCCCTTCTCGGGCATTGTCTATCCCAGATGTTGCTTTTCTGGTTTCTTCCTTGCCGCCACCCCTTCTGTTACCTGGAGTTTACCTGGAGAGAGTTCCAGGGGTCAACGCCCCTGCAGCCCGGTCTGTGACCAGGCCTCATGTTGGATCAGAGCCTAATCAACCAGGCTGTTACTGCTGGCCGCACGCAGTCCAATGTACGAACCACAGCCTGGCTGGTCAGGCACCGACTTTAGGTGCCTGTCCAGTGCCTGCTTGAAGACAGCCAGGGGTCTATTGGTAATCTCCCTTATGTATGCTGGGAGGTAGTTGAACAGTCTTGGGCCCCTGACACTTATTGTGTTGTCTCTCAACGTGCTAGTGGCACCCCTGCTTTTCATTGGGGGGGATGTTACATCGTCTGCCGAGTCTTTTGCTTTCGTAGGGAGTGACACTCGTGTGCAAGTTTGGTACTAATCCCTCTAGGATTTTCCAAGTGTATATAATAATGTATATCTCCCGCCTGCATTCCAGGGAGTACAGGTTTAGGAACTTCAAGCGTTCCCGTAATTGAGGTGGTTTATTGCAGTTATGAGTGCCGTGAAGGTTCTCTGTATATTTTCTAGGTCAGCAATTTCACCTGCCTTGAAAGGTGCAGTTAGTGTGCAGCAATATTCCAGCCTAGATAGAACAAGCGACCTGAAAAGTGTCAACATGGGCTTGGCATCCCTGGTTTTGAAGGTTCTCATTATCCATCCTGTCATTTTTCTGGCAGATGTGATTGCTACAGTGTTATGGTCCTTGAAGGTGAGATCCTCTGTCATGATCACTCCCAGGTTTTTGACATTAGTTTTTCGCTCTATTGTGTGGTTGGAATTTGTTTTATACTCCGATGAGATTTTAATTTCCTCACGTTTTCCATATCAGAGTAATTGAAATTTCTCATCATTGAACTTCATATTGTTTTCTGCAGCCCATTTAAAGATTTGGTTGATGTCTGCTTGGAGTCTTGCAGTGTCTTCAATGGTGGACACTGTCATGCAGATTTGGGTGTCATCTGCAAAGGAAGACACGACACTGTGGCTGATATCCCTGTCTATGTCTGATATAAGGATGAGGAACAGGATGGGAGCGAGTACTGTGCCTTGTGGAACAGAGCTTTTCACCATAGCTGCCTCAGACTTTACTCTGTTGACTACTACTCTTTGTGTTCTACTTGTTAGGAAATTATAGATCCATCTACCAACTTTTTCTGTTATTCCTTTATCATGCATTTTGTGTGCTATCACACCATGGTCACACTTATCAAAGGCTTTTGCAAAGTCTGTGTATATAACATCTGCATTCTGTTTGTCTTCTAGAGCATTCAGGACCTTGTTGTAGTGGTCCAGTAGTTGGGACAGACAGGAGCGACCTTCTCTAAACCCATGCTGCCCTGGGTTGTGTAATTGATGGTTATCTAGATGAGTGGCGATCTTGCTTCTTAGAACCCTTTCAAAGATTTTTATGATATGGGACGTTAGCGCTATTGGTCTGTAGTTCTTTGCTATTGCTTTACTGCCGCCTTTGTGGAGTGGGGCTATGTCTGTTGTTTTTAGTAACTGCGGGACGACCCCAGTGTCCATGATCCCTCTCCATAGGATGTTAAAAGCACGTGATAGGGGCTTTTTGCAGTTCTTGATGAACACTTGAATTCCATGAGTCAGGGCCTGGAGTGGAGTGCATGGGCATGTCATTTATCGCCTTTTCAAAGTCATGTGGAGTCAGGGTAATGTCAGATAGGCTTGCGTCTACCAGGTTCTGTGGCACTCTCATAAAAAATTCATTTAGGTTTTCAACTTTCAGTCTGGTTAGCGGCTCGCTAAAAACTGAGTCATACTGGGACTTTAGTAACTCACTCATTTCCTTGCTGTCATCTGTGTAGGACCTATCTCGTTTTAGTAGGGGCCCAATACTGGATGTTGTTCTCGACTTTGTTTTGGCATAAGAAAAGAAATACTTTGAGTTTCTTTCAATTTCATTTATGGCTTTTAGTTCTTCCCGCGTTTCTTGATTCTTTTAAGATTCCTTTAGTTTTAATTCAATGTTTGCTATTTCTCTGACCAATGCCTCCCTACGTATTTCAGATATATTGGCCTCTTGTAGCCGCTCTGTTATTCTTTGCCTTCGCCTGTATAGGGAGTGCCTCTCTCTTTCTAGTTTACATCGTCTCCTCCTTTTCCTTAAGGGAATTTGCCTTGATCAAGCCTCAAGTGCCACAGAGTTAATTTGTTCTAGACATAGGTTAGGATCCGTGATGCTTAGGCTATCTTCCCAGTTTATATCATTTAGGACTTGGTTTACTTGGTCCCACCTTATGTTTTTGTTATTGAAGTTGAAATTGGAGAAGGCTCCCTTGCGACTGATCACATTTTGTCGATCTGGGGCCCCCCTCATACATGTCTGGACCTCTATTATGTTGTGATCTGAGTATATCGTTTTTGATATGATGACATTTCGTATCAGATCATCATTGTTAGTGAAGATGAGGTCCAGCGTATTCTCCAATCTTGTAGGCTTTATTATTTGCTGGTTTAAGGTGAATTTGGTGCAGAGATTTAAAAGCTTGTGTGTGTGTGAGTTTTCATCTGAGCTGCCTCCTGGTGTTATCTCTGCTACCACATTACAGTGGACCCCGAGTAACGTAAAAACTTCATTCCAGAAGCCTGCTCAAGTGCCATTACCGAACGAATTTACTCCCTTAACCCTTTGGGGGTCGGTGCCGTACTAGTACATTTTACGAGCATGGGTTGGTGCCGTACTAGTACACCCAAATTCTAGCGGCCTCAATTTAAGCAGAAAACGTCTGGTAGGCATACATATGAAAGAATGGGTCTGTGTGGTCAGTGTGCGAGTATAAAAAAAACCTGCAGTACACACTGCATAATGAGAGAAAAAAAACTCTGACCGTTTTTTTCGATTAAAACAGCGACTTTGCAGTCGATTTCGTATGGTATTTATTGATGTATTCTTGTTTTCTTGGTCTCATTTGATAGAATGGAAGATATATTACAGAAATAGAGATGATTTTGATTGGTATAACAATGACAAGTACCTTGAAATTGAGCTCAAAGTAGCGAAAATGTTCGATTTTTGACGATGTTCAAGAGTAAACAAATCACACCATGCCTCCAATACACATCAACTGGCGAGTCTTATATTCATGCACAAGTGCTCTGATATTATTTATACCATTTTTACAATGATGCAGTTGTATACATAACAGTAAATCTTCTATTTTTTGTGAGAATAAAAATTCAAAATGAAAAGCAAAAGTAATGGAACAGGGGCCTGGAGACGTGACTAATGAACAGAGAACATGTTATTTTAGTGCCAGGAATGTCTGTCTTGTTTACTCTGGACCCTATTTTGAAATTGGCATCGTTTGAAATTTGTGTGAAATTGGAAAATTGCCATTTTCTGACCACTATTTTGGGTAGATAAAATTGGTAAATAGGCGGTTTCTTGTACTCATTCGATAGAAGAAATGGAGTTCTAGCGAAATAGCTATAATTTTAGGAGACTGAAACATTGGAATTTGTCGCAAATAGAGCTCAAAGTGGGCGAAATCGCCGATGCGTAAGTGTCATGGCTACCGCTAACTTCGCGAAAGCATAATTCCGTTAGTTTTCGATCAAATTTCATAATTTTGGTGGCGTTATGATCGGAAAAAGATTCTCTATCATTTCATAAGAATTTTTTTTTTTTTCCAAAAAATTTTCGACCCCAGGAACACTTTCCTGAGAAGGCCTGTCGACCCCCAAAGGGTTAAGGAATAATGTCACGTAGGTTAGTCTATTTCAGACCCCCAAAAATACACTTCCACAAGCACTTACAATATTATACTTACATAATTGTACGATTTCCTGGGTGTTCGTTACTCGGGGGTCCACTGTATTTGCAATATTCCTCCATTTTAGGTGCCTTAGGTTGAAGTCCCCCAGGAGCAAGATGTTGGGGGCAGGAGCTGGAATGTTTTCCAGACAGTGGTCAATTTTCAGAAGCTGTTCCTGGAATTGTTGGGACGTTGCATCCAGAGGCTTGTATACAACCACGATGACCAGGTTTTGATTCTCGATCTTTACTGCTAAAACTTCAACTACATCATTTGAGGCATTTAGTAGTTCTGAGCATATAAGTGACTCTGTGATATACAGCCCCCCCCCACCTTTTTGCCTGTTCACTTTGTCACATCTGTATAGGTTGTAGCCAGGGATCCATATTTCATTATCCAAGTGATCCTTTATGTGGGTCTCTGTGAAAGCCACAAACATTGCATTTGACTCTGTAAGCAGTCCACGGATGTAAGGTATTTTGTTGTTTGTCGCTGGCTTTAGACCCTGTATATTTGCAAAGATGAGTGTCGTCGGATTGGTGGTATTGGTGGTATGGGGGAGTCTTTTTTTACAGTGGGCCCTTGAAAATCGTGATTAATCCGTTCCTGAGAGGCCGCCGATTTTCAAAACCATTTTCCCCATAAGAAATAATGTAAATCAAATTAATCCGTTCCAGACACCCAACAGTATGTAATTTTTTTTTTTTTTTACATAAAATGTATATTTATCTACACAGAAAACAATGAGATATACAAGTGGACCCCCGGCTAACGAACAAAATTCATTCCAGAAGCCTGCTCAAGTGCCATTACCAAACGAATTTACGTCCTTAAGAAATAATGTCACGTAGGTTAGTCTATTTCAGAATCCCAAAAATACACTTCCACAAGCACTTACAATATTATACTTACATAATTGTACGATTTCCGGGGTGTTCATTAGCCAGGGGTCCACTGTATACTGTACATAGTATAAAATAGTAATAAACTGACACCTTTATTGAAGAGTTGTTGATGTGTGGAAGAAGGAAGGAGGGGAGAAGGTGGTGATGTTGCTAGTGTTTGGAAGGGGAATCCCCTTCCATGAACACTTCAGGTACCAAGTCCTTTTCTGGGGTTACTTCCCTTCTTTGTTTTTTAATGGCACAAGGACCAGGTTGAGAGTCACTGGATTCCTTTCTTGCAAAATAACTGTCCAGAAAGGTCTGTTTCTGGCAGTTCTTTAAAATGTCCCTAAAATGTGACAAGACAGTGTCACTGAACATGTCCCATACATGGCCTGCAACAGCTTTGTCAGTGTGATGCTCCTCCACAAATTTTTCCATCCTAGTCCACATTGTGCACATCTCCTTAATCTCTGAAGAAAGCAACTTCTTCCTTCTCCCTTCCTCCTCTGAAGCAATTTCCTGAGCTTTAGTCTGTTGTTCTTGCAGATTAAGGTCCACCAGCTCTTCAGTGGTTAGTTTTTCATCGTGGTCTACCACCAACTCTTCCACATCCTCACCACTAACCTCCATCCCCATGGATGTCCCCAATTCCACAATTTTTTCCACAACTGGCATAGGGCTGTCAGAGTCATCCCCAAACCCTTCAAAATCCCTCTGTTGGACACAATCTGGCCACAATTTTCTCCAAGCAGAGTTCATCATCCGGGAGTCACTTCCTGTCAAGCCTTACCTATAAGGCGTATGCAATTAAGGATATTGAAGTGATCTTTCCAGAACTCTCTTAGGGTCAAAGTAGTGTCTGAGGTTATGTCAAAACACCTTTGAAACATTGCTCTGGTGTAGAGTTTTTTGAAGTTTGAAATGACCTGCTGGTCCATGGGCTGGAGAGGAGTTGTATTAAGGGGCAAGAACTTCACTTTGATGAACTTAAAATCCTTCACCATTTGCTCTTCCATGTCTCGAGGATGAGCAGGAGCATTGTCCATTACCAGGAGGCACTTAAGTGGCAATTTATTTTCCAGGAGGTATTTCTTCACACTGAGGCTAAACACTTCATTGAACCAATCAAGGAAAATGTCCCTGGTGACCCATGCCTTACTGTTAGCCTTCCAAAACACACATAAATTAGCCTTGGCAACACTGTACTTCTTGAACACTCTGGGATTTTCAGTGATACACGAGTAAAGGCTTCATTTTGAAATCACCACTGGCATTGGCACAAAGCATAAGAGTTAGCCTGTCTTTCATAGGCTTGTGTCCTGGCAGTGCCTTTTCCTCCTGAGTAATGTAGGTCCTCTTTGGCATTTTCTTCCAAAAGAGGCCTGTTTCATCACAATTGAACACTTGTTGGGGTCTGAATTGTTCAGCCTCTATGCACCCCTTGAATTCAGGAACAAATTTTTCAGCCGCACATTTGTCAGAACTTGCAGCCTCTCCATGCCTTACAACATTGTGTATGCCACTTCGCTTCTTGAAATTTTCGAACCAGCCTTTGCTGGCCTTGAATTCATCAACATCAGCACTCGTTCCAGGACTTTTCTTTATGAAATTGTCATGTAACTGCCTTGCCTTTTCGCAAATTATTGACTGTGTAACACTATCTCCTGCTAACTCTTTTTGTCTGATCCACAAAAGCAACAACTTCTCAACTTCTTCGATTATTTGCGATCTCTTTTTCGTTAGCATATTCACCCCTTTCGCAACATCAGCGTCCTTGATTTCCTTTTTTCTTCAACAAGATGGAAGTGATGGTTGAATGGGCCTTCCCATACATCCTGGAGATCTCCGCCACACGTACACCACTTTCATATTTTTCTATGATCTCTTTCCTATTGTGTTTCTCACTTTCTTTACCACAGGGCTGGCACTAGGAGCTTTCTTTGGGCCCATGGTAGCTTATTTATCAGTTGTAAGCACTAAAACGAATGGAATACGTATTGACAAAATGTATGGTATAAATGCGTGGGTGGCATGGGTGGTGGTCACTCGCTGGTAAACAATGGCACACTGACGCTCAATGTGGTGTTTATGTGCCCAGGCGGCGGGGAGGCCACGCGGATGCGTTTCATATGACCGCAGATTTTTAAGCCAATGGACGAATTTCAAGTCGATTTTTGCCGAAAAAAGTGGACGATTTTAAATTTCGCCGATCTTCAAGGGAGACGATTTTCAAGGGTCCACTGTACTTGGTAATTTTAACGCACACCATTATCTCTGGGGCCAGGGCGCACTGTGACTCCGTGGCATTCAGTTGGAGGCATTTCTTGCTTCTCTCCTCCATGTTTTAAATATGGGTACTCCCACCCATTTTGATCCTCGAACTCATTCTTTCTCTTGCATCGATCTCTCCATCTGCTCTTCCACAACTGTCCTCGACTTCACCTGGTCTGTCATCCCGGACGTACATGACAGCGATCATTTTCCAATCATCCTTAAGTCCCCTTCGTATTCTCCACCTTCTCGTAGCCCACACTGGCAGTTTGACCGGGCAAAATGGGATCTTTACGCACATCTTACTGCCTTTCATGAGGTTCCTTCCTCGTCCTCCATTGATGAGGTTTTACATCTCTTTTCGTCCTCCGTCTTAACCGCAGCTTCACATTCTATTCCCCAAACCTCGGGCAAGCATTCTCAGAAGTGCGTGCCTTGGTGGTCTCCTGCTTGTGCTCGGGCAGTATGTTTAAAACTCGCTGCGTGGGGCAGGTATCGATATAACAGAACCACAGAGACTTCTTCATGTTAAGCAGAGGAGAGCAATTGCTCGCCGTGTCATACGTGACGCTAAACGCACTTGCTGGCGAGATTACGTTTCTACTGTCAATTCGGCTTCCTCGATGAGTGCAATCTGGAAGAAAGTGCGGAAATTGAGTGGTAAATTCTCCCCCGACCCGGCTCCTGTTCTTCAGGTTGCCAGTGTCGATATAGCACACCCTCTTGCCATTTCCACTGAAATTGGTAATCATCTGGTCCGCATTTCTCAGGGGCTCCATCTATGACCCTTGTTCCTTTCTTCTAAGTCTGCCAGCGAGTTAAAGCCCTTAAATTTTTCTTCTCTCAGAGAAGAATCATATAATGTGCCTTTTACCCTTCAAGAACTGGAGGCAACACTCTCCGCTTGCCGATCATTGGCAGCTGGGCCAGACGGCATACATATTCGTATGCTACAGCATTTACATCAGTCTATCCTTGCTGTCCTCTTACGACTCTTTAATCTTAACCCTTTCGGAGTTATGGTCGTACAAGTATGTTTTACGCACTGTGGTTATTGACGTACTAGTACTCCTAAATTTTAGCGCCCTCAAATCAAGCAGAAACAGGCTGTTAGGCCTAGATGTGATAGAATTGGCCTGTGTGGTCAGTGTGCTAGTATAAAAATTCCTGCACCACACAGTGCATAATGAGGAAAAAAAAAACCTGACCGTGTTTTTGGTTTAAAACAGTGACTTTGCAGTCTATTTTCGTATGGTATTTATGCTTGTATTCTCGTTTTCTTAGTCTCATTTTATAGAATAGATGATATATTACAGAAATAGAGATAATTTTGACTGGTTTCACGATGACAAGTACCTTGAAACTGAGCGCAAAGTAGCGAAAATGTTTGATTTTGTCCGATGTTCAAGAGTAAGCAAATCACACCATGCGTCCAATACACATCAACTGACGAGTCTAATATTCTTGCACAAGTGCACTGATATTATTTATGCCATTTTTACAATGATGCAGTTGTATACATAACAGTAAATCTTCTATTTTTTGTGAGAATAAAAATTCAAAATGGAAAGCAAAAGTAATGTAAGAGGGGCCTGGAGACGTGACTAATGAACAGAGAAGATGTTATTTTAGTGCCAGGAATGTCTGCCTTGTTTATTATGGACCCTATTTTGAAATTGGCATCGTTTGAAATTTGTGTGAAATTGGCCAAATTGCCATTTTATGACCACTATTTTGGGTAGTTGAAATTGGGAAATAGGCAGTTTCTTGTACTCAATCGATAGAAGAAATGGAGTTCTAGCGAAATATCTAAAATTTTAGTAGACTGATACATAGGAATTTACCGAAAATAGGGCTCAAAGTGGGCGAAATCGCCGATGCGTAAATGTCAATTATACAGCTAACTTCGTGAAAGCATAATTCCGTTAGTTTTCGATCAAATTTCATAATTTTTGTGGCGTTATGATCGGAAAAAGATTCTCTATCATTTCGTAAGAATTTTTTTTTTTTTAAATTCGTGGACCCTGAGAACGAGTTTCAGAGAGACCCCTTGGACCCCAAAGGGTTAAATGGTCGCAAGGAGTTCTTCCCCAGCTGTGGAAGTCTGCTATTGTTCTCCCTTTTCGCAAACCGGGTACTACGGGATATGATACCTCCCACTACCATTCCATTGCTGTTACCAGTGCAGTTTGCAAGGTGATGGAACGTCTAGTTAATAGACGTTTGATGTGGTATTTAGAGAAGCACAATAGTCTCTCCACTAGTCAATATGGCTTTTGTAAGGGCCGTTCTGCCATTGACCCCTTACTGCGCTCGGATACGTATATTCGTAATGCCTTTGCTAATAACCACTCGGTTATTGTCATCTTTTTTGACCTTGAGAAGGCTTATGACACAACTTGGAGGTTTAATATCTTGGCCCAGGCCCACTCCTTAGGCCTCCAAGGCAATCTACCATTTTTCTTTAAGGCCTTCTTAACTGAAAGACATTTCCGTGTCTGGGTTAGTAATGAGCTTTCCCCGGAGTTTGTCCAAGCTGAAGATGTCCCCCAGGGATGTGTTCTTAGCACAACACTTTCTGCTTGCTATAAATAATCTGGCATCTGTTCTCCCATCCAATATTTGGTCATCGCTTATGTGGATGACTTTGCTATAGCTTGTGGGTGCTGACTGTCACCTCATTGCAGTTTCCTCCAGCATGCCGTCAACCGGGTTTCCAATTGGGCCACCTGGAGTTTACCTGGAGTTTAGCCTGATCAACCAGACTGTTACTGCTGGCCGCATGCAGTCCAACGTACAAACCACAGCCCGGCTGGTCAGGCACCGACTTTAGGTGCCTGTCCAGTGCCTGCTTGAAGACAGCCAGGGTCTATTGGTAATCTCCTTATGTATGCTGGGAGGCAGTTGAACAGTCTTGGGCCCCTGACACTTATTGTGTTGTCTCTCAACGTGCTAGTGGCACGTTGAAAACGCTAGGCCTTTGTCCGCCTAGTCTGTACTCTGTCAGCGGTCTTTTGCCCTTCTCCGATTTTTCATGACTTTGCATTTGGTGGGATTGAATTCGAGAAGCCAGTTGCTAGACCAGATGTCAAGCTTGTCCAGGTCTGTTTGGAGTCCTGCTTGTGTGTGTGTGTGTGTGTGTGTGTTTGTGTGTGTGTGTGTTAGAATATCACATGAAAAAAATGAAAACCTTTATAATAAGCTATGTTCAATTATGATTTTTGCATCAAGTATTGCCTTCGGTTAAAATGCTAAATTAAATCTTTTAAGTGTGAGGCATCAGAGCTACAAGTAAAATTTTTACTGTTAGAAATGTATTAGAATTATCTAAATTCCTTATTTATGATAATGTCATAAGTACTTGATCCAACCACTATAATAGCTAAAGTTACCATGTACATTATACTTGGCCCAAAAGTTTAAAAAAAAAAAATTGACTGCAACATATTTGCTCTGATAAGCATATTTCTATTCATCACAATGATAGATATCTAAAAGGACTACCAAGATCATCTATACAAAACAATAACTAATAAAAATGCAGCTTTTCTATACAGATCAATAAGTTACACGCCGCTGTTAGCTGGAAGCCACAGATGAAGCCCTTCTGCTCCCTTTCTTAGTGGTTGATTGACACACCCACATCAAGGACTAGAAGGGAGAGAATTGGTACAAACCAGAATGGCTTTATGTACTAGTGATTTATCTGTTATGTTAACTGGACAACATTAATACTGACAAATTATTATTATTCCACCAAGGAAGAGTGACTCAAGAAAGAGGAAACACAATCATTCAATTATCTAGATTACCTCCTATTTCCCAGGTGCTGTATGACCCTTACAGATCTAGCAGTTCCCCATGAATATAATGATAATAAAGAACTAGATTACTTGGTTCCTCACTGAGTTTCTTTTAATAAACTACTATAGTCTCATGGCTGTGCAAACCCCCTCTACTTCCTACATCCTCCACTCCTCTCAGTATACCTGCAACTCACCAGGTGAAAATGGGACACACTTCCCTGGAGAAAATAGGCTGCAGTCATGTTGAAGGTGTCAACATGGTAGCTGGGTGGTGAGCATAGATGCCAGGGTCATAGAGTGCTCCAGGAGGGAGAGGGTCACGCTGTTGAGGAAAGGTCACAGAGAAAAGAAGCTTTTATGGTCTTCGGTATTAAAAATCATGTAAATAGTTTAATCAACATAATGTCTTAAGAACAGGAGTTAATTGCCTGAGTCATGGGTGAGGGGCTCTTGATTCAAGAAATTGTAGTACTTGTCTTCCCATTCCATGGAACAAACCTGATTACTTCCTTTCCCCATGTTGTATGAAACCCACAGGTTTAGCACTTCCACTTGAAAATACAAAACAATCACCAGGGCCAGTATGGACATGTATAATTATGTATCAGAAAGACTGTAAATGCCCCTAATTTCCTGGAGGTTGATACTTACCAGGGACACGGTGTGAACACCTGAGCAGCGATGTGGAAGCCGGGGCCCCCGGGTCTTCAGGATCACTGTAGCTCCCTGAGACCTTCCCTGAAAAATTAATTCTTTAGTGACTCACTGATTCATACTTGTGTCTTGCCAAGATTCAATGACTCACATTAGATGATAGCTTCCTAACTCATCCCTCAATGACTTACAAGGCCTGCATCTGGTTCCCATATTTACTGACCACCTGTTTGCCACTGCCTTGTCAGGCTGATTGACCCACCATATACTTTCCCTAACTGATATCTATTACTATGGCCAAAGAGATGGAAAGATACCCAACTGACAGACATGTGGTAAGTTCATGTTAATGGAGCTAATTTCAAAAGAAAAACAAAGCAAAAAGTAGCAAACTCAGCTCATAACTAAGAATGAAGTATTTTATGTCGGTAATTCTGCCAAAATTAATATAAAGTATTTTATATTTTATTAAAATGTACTAAATATGTGCTGCTTAACCTGCCTACAGAATATTATCCATTGCAATTTGACCTATTTATAAAATATAAGGGGTTTAATTAATCTTATGCAATGCAATAATAAAGTAATTCAATTTAACAAGAGATGGAATACTGCAGTAATTATACCAGTCAACTAAATATTAATATTTAATGTTATGATGGAATTTTACCATCCCCTCTTATTTTGGTGTAGTTAGATAATACCATATAGTATTCTAACTACAACAAAGGTTACTGCAAGTAAATGTGAAATGCAGTGGACAATTGATTACACTCTTGTCATCATACTGCCTCATGACTCAATGTTCTCTCTTATCTCCAAGTTTTGAATCAAACTTAGTTAGTTTCCTTTTAATCTTCATTAAGCTTTCAATATGATGCCATTTCTTGGGCCACTTTGTAACACAAAGGTACTTGACCTAATAACAGCATACTCTGCTCCTGTTATCATCAAGCACTTGTTTATTTCTCTGTAGAACATTATACAGCTGCATTTGAGTGAAACTGTGTAATAAGCAGTTATTTCCACTGTATTGTGACACTAGCCCCAGCTCCTACTTCTACAGCCAACATGGTACAGTAATAACAATAATAGAGGGACTAGTACTTAACCTGTGAAGAGCCATGGTGATCCTAAGCAAGTGCTGGACAGCAACTCAGTGGACGCCACCCACTACCACGATGGTTACATGCAAGCTGTAAATTTTTCTTGGCTGGAAGCTCAATGTACCCTCAGACAGCACGCTGAAACACTTGTACAAGCTTATCAATTTTATTATGAATATGAAATTACTCATCAGACAGATTTTAGTTTTCCTGACCTTAAGTGCAAACTATTCACTTTGAAATTGTTTCTTCTGTGTAATATGTCTTAGTTCTGTGACTGGTTGTCTTAGACTGGTCACAGTACAATAGTTGTCCCAGTGTTGTGTGCTATATATATGTACTGATAAATTTTGTGGGCAATTTATTTTTTACTTATTGCTCATTACTAGCTGGGTGTGCTAGTCTATTTATATTAGTCCTGAGTGCTAGCAGCTTTACTTTATAACAAATACTACTACATATGTGTGTTTTATGCCCTTATCACTCTTAACTTTCACCATAAGTCAGTTTTATAGAAGCATGGGCAAATGTCATTTGTTTAGTATGCTTCAAAAGCATAATCAATGGCTGGTTTAACATGTTCCATTTTAGATCACAAACTGTAAATAGAAACTAGAAGACACTTTGATCCATCCAAGAAATATTAAGATATTAAGCTGCGAATGAGAAAGAGAAGGGGAAAAATCCAGAAGACTTGATAATGAACCATGATTGAACAAAATGCTGTCTAGTGACTGCAATATACAGGCCAACCCCCCTTCCTCTTCCCCTTTTGCCTGTTCACTCTGTCGCATCTGTATAGGTTGTAACCCGGGATCCATATTTCATCGTCCAAGTGATCCTTCATGTGGGTCTCTGTGAAAATACCTGAATACCTGCACAAGGGGCGTGGCTCCATTTACCACGGTTGCATGCAATCCATGCAGTAGAACATCTGTTTGTTTGGTTGCAGATTACACAGGTTTTCATGATTGATTTTATTGATTGTTTTACTGTATATTCTACTAATAGCTTCCTCAAAGTGGAGATCCGTCTATTTGTATTGTATCTATTTTATTTGTATGTGTATGTGTTTGGGTCAATCTTACCGCTCTAAGTTATTGTTTGGGTGTTTGATAAGGCCACCAAAACCCCAGTCCACTTATGAATCTGGTCGAGGATACGTACCTTATTTTTTCAACGAATCCGTTATGTTAGGTATAGGTGTTAGGTATAGGTCACAGGTTAAGAGAAGATTTACCAGAGAAATAGTCTTACTCCAATAACTATTAGCAGAAATCTAGTAAAATATTAAAAGGAAAACAGATTTAACTAGTTAGGTTAAAATAGGCTGGTATAAGGTAGTTACAAGGGTCATACATAAACAATCATTTAAACCTAAAATAATCACTATTTGTACAATTGACTGTAATCATACAATGTACAGGTATTATTTGTGCTATAATAATAAAAGGACTCCAATGGAAATAAGTTACTCTGTCTGACTTTTTGGGTTATCCTAGGTCTTTACATATACGCTGCTATGTATAAGATAGATATGATAAGATTTTGTTCGGATTTTTAACCCTGAGGGTTAGCCACCCAGGATAACCCAAGAAAGTCAAAGGATCACCGAGGACTGTCTGTCTTATTTCCATTGTAGTCCTCAATCTTGTCCCCAGGATGCACCCACACCAGTTGACTATCACCCAGGTACCTACTTTGTGAACAGGACTACAGGTGTAAGGAAACGCGTGAAAATGTTTCTACCTTCTCCGGGAATCGAACCCGGCCCTCCATGTGTAAAGTAAAGTAAAGTAAAGTAAATTTTATTTCATTGCAGATTACATAGGTATCTACCTGAGTCTACCTGGGGAGAATTCCAGGGGTCAATGCCCCCGCGGCCCGGTCTGTGACCAGGCCTCCCGTTGGACCAGAGCCTGATCAACCAGGCTGTTACTGCTGGCCGCACGCAGTCCAACGTACGAACCACAGCCTGGCTGGTCAGGTACCGACTTTAGGTGCCTGTCCAGTGCCTGCTTGAAGACAGCCAGGGGTTTGCTGGTAATCCCCCTGATGTATGCTGGGAGGCAGTTGAACAATCTTGGGCCCCTACACTTATTGTGTTGTCCCTCAACGTGCTAGTGGCACCCTGCTCTTCATTGGGGGATGTTCATCGCCTGCCGAGTCTTTTGCTTTCGACGGAGTGATTTTTGTGTGCAAGTTTGGTACTAAGCCCTCGAGAATTTTCCATGTGTATATAATAATGTATTCTCCTGCCTGCGTTCTAGAGAGTACGGGTTTAGGAACTTCAAGCATTCCCAGTAGTTGAGGTGGTTTATCGCACTTATGCGTGCGGTGAAGGTTCTCTGCACATTTTCAAGGTCAGCAATTTCACCCGCCTTGAAAGGTGCAGTTAGTGTGCAGCAATATTCCAGCCCAGATAGAACAAGCGATCTGTAAGTGTCAACATGGGCTTGGCATCCCTGGTTTTGAAGGTTCTCATTATCCATCCTGTCATTTTTCGAGCAGATGCAATTGCTACATTGTTATGGTCCTTGAAGGTGAGATCCTCTGACATGATCACTCCCAGGTCTTTGACATTAGTTTTTCGCTCATTGCGTGGTTGGAATTAGTTTTGTACTCCGATGAGATTTTAATTTCTTCACGTTTCCGTATCTGAGTAATTGAAATTTCTCATCATTGAACTTCATATTGTTTTCTGCAGCCCATTTAAAGATTTGGTTTATGTCTGCTTGGAGTCTTGCAGTGTCTTCAACGGTGGACACTGTCATACAGATCCTTGCAGGTCTTTTTGATTAAAATTTAGCTATAATATATTCTCCATGCTCATCCCTTATGCAAGAGTTATTGATACATTCAAGTTGATCTGACTAATATATAGCATTCCACCCTCGCTGATCTGTCCTACAGTTGTGAATGGATGTGTAACCTGGGATGGCATAGACATCTGTAGTATCAGGCTTTAGCCAGGTCTCAGTGAGTGTGATGATTGACATATTGGTCTGGAGGATTGAGTAGTCATCATAATGTTTGCTTAAAGATCTAACATTGTAATTGAAGATAGTTATGTTATTGTTGGCTCTGAGTAATGTCTTTGCTTGATCTGCTGTGTAATAGTTGCAGTTGCTGTTGGAATCATGTAAGTCATTTAATAATTAGTTGATATCAGGATCAATTCCTGTAATCATAAGATTTGATGCGATTCTATAACTAGACATGAGAACAATGGATAATACTAAACTTAATAATATGGTACTAGATTAAATTCTTAGTAACTATTGGATTATTACAAATTTTTAATAATTGTTCACAGAGATATAAGATATTTGACAGAGTTCTTGGCACGTGAATTTGTACCTTAGTTAATTTATACAAATGCAATTAATTGAACTATGGTAGTTATTCTAAAGCTAGGAATAAAGGAGCTAGGAAAATAATAGTAACAATGAAAGTAAAGTAATTTAGTACCTGAGTTAGCACTTTAATTATTATAATAAAAATTAATATAAGAACTGTGGCAGATATTTAAAAAAAAAAAAACTAGGGAATATAATAGTAAACAATGAGAGTAAACACTTTAGGGAATATAATAGTAAACAAAAAGAGTAAAACACTTTAGCACCAGAATTAGCACCTTAATTATCTTTTAAAGCTTCAAGTAAAGGAGTTATTGGATGAAAGGCAGTACTAGGTATTGATTTGTTGGGAACTATTTCAAGAGGTATTGATTTGTTGGGAACTATTTCAAGAGAATATATAAATGGGGATTAAATTAAATGGACAGATAGTAAATATGATATCAAATTAATTTAGAAACAAGATTTGATTTATATTAAAAAGTTTAAGCAAGTAATAGCACTAAAAAAAAGTACATTGTGTATGAGGTAGTTGGTACTAGCTAGTAAAGTTAGTACAAAAAATTGCACAATAATGTAGTAGTAACATACATTAATACACCACACGTATATTATGTGTTGAGGACAATTGGCTAATCAGTAATGGTAATGTCAGCTTGTCTAAGGAAATTGGTGAGATCACGTTCGTTTGATATAGAAAATTGCTGACCTGTTGATACTTTTCAACTAGCATTTTCCCATCACGAGCGAAGCACTGATGGATTTTGTTCTCCAGTTTAAGTTTTCTCAACCTAAACAGAAGGTTTTGACGTTTCCTGGTTAGGCACTCATTGATGTATACTCCATTTTTCACTGTAATTGCTGATTTAATTAGGTCCTTTTTTGTATCATATGAATGAAGTCTGATCATTATACTAGGTTTACCTTGTTTTCCTAGCAATCGTGTTTCTTTGATTTAATTTCTTTGCACATTAACTCGTAGGTGGTCTTGTAATATGGTAATAGCAGTTTCCTTGCACTGGGATTGAGTTATGTCTCTGGGAATGTGGTTGCTGTTTATTATAACTGCATCAAACAAGTTATCTTGTTCGGTTTTGTCATCTTGAAAATCAAGATATTCATCAAGTCGAGTGTGCATGTTGTTATTCCAGTCCTTGATTGCTTCTTCCACCTTCATATTCAGGGATGTTATTTGATCGGTGTGACTGGTTATAGCTGTTTGTAGAGTATTTTCTGTGTCAGTATTTCCCGATGTAATCTTCTTCAAGGTTTTGGATCTTGATCTCGAGGTTAGTTAACTTGGATTCATATTTCACTAGTTTTGCTTTTGATGTCTTTGTTTTCAGCTTCAAGGGCAATGATGTATTCCCTAATAGTATCAGTAGTAGTCATACCTTGGTGCCCAGGAAGGAATCCTACGAAGCTGGTGGGTTGGTGGGGGGTCAGCCATGTTGGGTGATGTTTTGTTGTCGTCGGGGTCCGGGCGGGGGTGTGGGGGTTGTTGATGCACCGGCTTTCTGCGTGTTGACATGTTGTGTTTCAAAGTCCTTAGCGTTTTTTTTTTGTTACTGTTGTTGGTTCCTCTGCGAGTTCCGCTCATAGTATCACTAGTGAAGGGACAGCTTTGCCAGCCAGGCCACGGGGCCATGTATGATAATGTCGTTAAACTTAGAGAGTTAATAAGCCGCTGGGGCTGGTTCGGGGTTATATCAAAATAACCAAATACGTAAAGAGATTATACTCGTTTATAACGAAAAAAGCATACTAAACCCCCTGCCAATTTGGTTTGGGGGAAAAAAATAAAAGCACTAAGATGCAAAAAAAAAAAATGATAGACCGCTTTACACAGACAAAAAAATAAGGAATATCCATTAGGACTTTTTATTGAAAAAAGGGAAAATTTTTGACACAGTAAACCACGGCATCCTACTCCACAAACTTGACCAGGTATGGTAGGATTCTGGATAGAACCAGAGTGCACATGCTGTGGATTCCATCTCACATTGGTCTTCGGGATGCATGATAGAACTGATAAATTGGCTAATTTTTATGCTTTCAAAAGGGGATAGATTACAATCTTGGCTTGTAAAAACGTTTGAGAACAAAATGAAAAAAACTTCAACAATTTTATTGACTTAAGACTCAGGGACTTTGAACCAGTCAGTCCATCTATCATCATTCTATCATGCAGGGGGAAAATGTCTATGGTGCATCCAAAAAATAAGCAGACTCTGGATGTCACTACCGCCCGCCACCGGCTGGGTTACAAGTATCTTTGGCGGTTTCCACCACCAGATGTAGACCAAAAAAAAATGTAAACTTGCCAGTTGGATTATTGTCACACCCTGCGTCATTATGTACGGGGGGGGATAAAATTAATGAATTCAGAGACTACTCATTCAGAAATGTTCAAGATATGTCAAAGTATTTTATCCACAGTGGTATATTACAGACCTTTGGGGGAAAAAAATACCCTGACTTTGCTCCCTGTAAATAAAGCATTGACACGTGTGTGTGTGTGTGTGTGTGTTTTATGTACATGTGGTGTATGTGTGTATGTATATACATGTATGCTTTTATGTGTATATATTTATGTGTATATGTATATGTGTGTGTGTGTGCCCCAACAATTAAAATTTGCACCAATAACTCATTACAGTTGGGGGGGGGGTGTGACTAATAGATTGTCATTGCTTTATAATTTGTTCATGAGAAAAACCCCAAAACAGACGAAATTAAATTTACTTACATGATTCATTACCTTGTAATAGTAAATTTAAATTTAAACCATTCCCCCTTTTGTTCAAAAAAAAAACTTTGGGGCCCAGTCTCTGGCCCCTAAAAAACCTCTGAAATCTGCCCCCCTTTTTGTAACTTGTCATGATTGTAAATTTCTTGAGTTCACCCCCTTTTGAAACTTGCTCATTAAAAACTTTGAGGTCCAGTCCCCCGGACCCATTTTTCCTTTTAATTTTTTGACTACCGCCCACAGGAGGGGGATGGGGCATAATAAAGATATCAAACTAAAAATAACCAAAGAAACCCTACCCGTACCCCAATTCAAAACGATGCAAAAAAAACCCCCTTTCACTCAAAGCTAATTGCTCCATATCAACCATTCCCAGCAAAGTAGAATAATCCTTTTAAAAAAAAAACCTGACTAATCAATTCAATGTAATTTTTAATGAACGAATGAAGAATGTAAAACCTGTTTGGGAAAAATACATACTTAGCTAATTATTTCCCCCAAAACTTCATTATAATGACCACGTAAACTAACGCAATGCAATTAATTGTTTTAAATTGTTATCTCACTCAATTAGTTGCATTGCTAAAAAATTGCTACAATTAATTGGGTATGTTCAACTTATATTCAAACTTTATAACTTAGATATGCAACTTTACTTATTTTATAAATTATCAACCATAATTTTTTTTTATTTTATTATTATTATTGTTTTTAAATTTTTTAATCTGATTTAATTAATTTTATAATGTAGACAAAAGTACAAAACTATTTTTAAAAAAAGTCATGTCTAAACTATGTTCAAATTTCATAGCTTAAATACTCACCTTTACTCATTGTATACTATCTACAAAAATTTTTACAATTTAGTTTAAGTTAATTTTAAGTCTGCCCAAATGCCCTGCATACTGGGGGTTTTTTGGGATGTACACCTTATGTAATCTCAAAAACCCAAAAATTTTAAATTTTTTTTATCATGTAAAAAAAAACTATTATTATTATTATTATTATATATATTTTTTAAAACGAGGTTTGATAAAGCTCATGGAGCGGGGGGAGAGGACCTAGTAGCAATCAGGGGAAGAGGCGGGGCCAGGAGCTATGAATCGACCCCCGCAACCACAAATGGTGAGTACACACACCCCTGGCCGGGGCAAAGCCTCGCTTCACGCACGGGGGGGCCCGGGGTTTACCCGGCGGGGGGCCCAAACATTTGGAAGTTTTTCCCTTTTCACACACAAACATAAAAACATAGAACAGGCCTAGTGTGTAATCGAATGTGCCAGGGGAAAAATTTTAAAAAAAAACTCCCCACACTTTCACTACCCACTTTTAACTACCCCCACTCCCCCTTTTCCCCTACCAAATTTAAATTTTTTTTTTTTTTGTTGGTTTTCGGGGGGCCCCTTCCAGTGGTCGCTTTTGGGGGGAAAAGGGGGGAAGGGGTTTTTTTTTGGGTTTCATTTTTATTATTTTGTCAATATGCCTTTTTAAAATCCCTTGCAAAAAGGGAAAATCGCATTTTTTATTAAAATTGGGGTTCATTTACCCCTTTAAATATGTTGATTGGGTTATTTTCCGGGAAGACTCTCATTCTAATACGTATCCCCTAAAAAAACTCCATGGGGTCGGGGGCCCCAGCTGACTACAAGATCCATGAAGGCTAGTGCCTGGTACCCCCCACCAGCGTCCGTCGTATGCAGTCAATGGATGTAAGGCTTGTGAAGAGGGCTGGTGCTTCTTGAATATTCTTCTGCCAGTTGGAGGGGGGGCCCCCTTACAACCACCAGTGTTATAGTAGATTAAGGTACCATCCAGGCAGGAGTAAGTGACACCACTGAGTTGTACCAGTTGTACTAGGGGCAAACCCCCCCCATACACCATGACCTTTGGGTATAGGAGGCGGGAAAAAATTTATTAGCTGCGTAATTTGCATACTCTTTCCGAATGGTCGGGGGGCGTCTTAGAAGAATGGTGTAGATATCACGTCCATAAAAAAAATTTTGGGGGCCTCTAGGAGGGGGATACATTCCAACAAATTGGACGTCCATTCTTTCACTCAGAATCTGATAAAGTTGGGGGCTAGGGGGGGGAAAACCCCGGGGGGGTTGAGTCAGTA
>WNWK01028343.1:0-25482 GCA_009830355.1 Cherax destructor | reverse complement strand
TGCCTGATCCTCATCTGATTTAATTCTCTTCATTAACTTCACATCATCTGCAAACAGGGACACTTCTGAGTCTATCCCTTCCATCATGTCATGCACATATACCAAAAATAGCACTGGTCCTAGGACTGACCCCTGTGGGACCCCGCTCTTCACAGGCACCCACTGTGATACCTCATCACGTACCATGACTCGTTGTTGCCTCCCTGTCAGGTATTCTCTGATCATTACAGTGCCCTTCCTGTTATACATGCCTGATCCTCTAGTTTCTCCACTAATCTCTTGTAAAGAACTGTATCGAAGGCCTTCTTGCAGTCCAAGAAAATGCAGTCAACCCATCCTTCTCTCTCGTGTCTTGCTTCTGTTACCTTGTCATAAAACTCCAGGAGGTTTGTGACACAGGATTTTCTTTCCCTGAATCCATGCTGGTTGTCATTTATAATCTTGTTCAGTTCCAGGTGCTCTACCACTCTTCACCTGACAATCTTCTATATGACTTTGCATACTATACACGTCAGTGACACTGGTCTATAGTTTAATGCCTTGTTTCTGTTTTCTTTCTTAAAAATGGGAACTACATTTGCTGTCTTTCATACCTCAGGTAGTTGCCCAGTTTCGAGTGATGTGTTGAAGATCGTAGTTAGTGGCACACAGCGTCTCTGCTCCCTCTCTAAGGACCCAATATTTGGTGATCACTCTATGTTGATGACTTTGCTATAGCTTGTGCAGGTGCTGACTGTCGCCTCATTGCAGTTTATCTCCAGCATGTGGTCAACTGTGTTTCCAATTGGGCCTCCACTCATGGGTTTAAATTTTCTAGTACTAAAACTCACCAAATTACTTTCAGTAGATGTTCTGTCATCTCTGATCATCTATTGTACCTATATGGCTCGCGTATCCCAGAACGTGATACGGTCAGGTTTCTCGGCCTTCTGTTTGACCATAGGTTATCCTGGAAACCTTACATTACCTCTCTGAAGGCAACTTGTCATAGCCGGCTGAACCTCCTTAAAACCTTCACTCATCTTTCATTGGGGACTGATCATAGAACTCTCCTTCAACTACATTCTGCCCTAATTTTATCGAAAATCGATTATGGTGACCAGATATACGGTGGAACCCCGAGTATCGTAATTAATCCGTTCTAGGAACTATTACTTAACACGAAGTTTACAAAATTCGAACCATTATTTCCCAGAAGAAATAATGTAAATACAATTAATCCGTTATACAAAAAAATATTCATGCAAAATAATTAAAAACAATATATATATATATATATATATATATATATATACAGTGGTACCTCGACTTACGATATTTTTTCATTCCAGAATGCTGTTCAAGTGCCATTACCAAAGAATTTATCCCCATAAGGAATGATGTAAAATAGACTAGTCCTTTTAGACCCCCAAAATTACACTTACAAAAGCATTTAAAAAAATAAACTTACATAAAAGGGTGAGTTTGGGGACCATCGTAAGTCGAGGTACCACTGCCTTTTCACAAATTATCGCCATAGAAATACTATCACCTGCTAACTGTTTTTCATTGATCCACACCATCAACAACTTCTCAACCTCATCCACTGTTTTCGATCTTTGTTTCATTAACAAATTAACCCCTTTTGCAACATTTTCTTCCTTGATCTCATTTCTCTGTGCCAGGATAGTGCCGATGGTAGATGGAGTTATCTTGTACATCCTGGCAAGATCACTCAGACGTACACCACTCTCATATTTTTCTATGATTTCCTTCTTCAGTTCGATGGTGTTCCTCACTGTCTTTACCACAGGGGTGCCACTAGGAAGCTTCTTTGGACCCATGGTGACTTATTTCACAGTGACAATCACTAAACTACCAAAAAAGACACCAAATATATTGTGAATCTTTGAAAGAGGATGCTAGGTAATGTTCTCTCAATGGTAAACAACGCTTCACTGGCGTCCTGGGCTTGCGCGGAGCAGGCAGACACGTCTAATACCTTTCGCTAACCGAGGAATTTTTCGCTAACCGATTACAAAAAAAGCTTTCGTTTTCCGAAGCGTTCGTTAACGGAACCTTTCGTTAACCGAGGGTCCACTGTATTCCTCAAACATTGTAGAAGTTAAGTTTTGTGTTGTCATTTTCCATCGATTAATCACTTAACTTACTTAAGTAAGTTTATTGAGGTATACACAAATCCAGTTATACATAGATTATCATACATAGCAGCATATGTGTAGAAAACCTAGGATAACCCAAAAAAGTCAGACAGATTGACTTATTTCTATTGCTACACTGTTAATGCTACACTTTATCACTGGCTGGTGCTATAGCCTTTATCGTCTTGTGAAGCTTCTTTGGAAACATGGTGACTTATTTCACAGTGACAATCACTAAACCAGCAATAAACACAATAAATTTATTGTGAAATGTTTGAAAGAGCGCGCTGGGTATTGTTCACTGAAGTGTAAACAACGCTAGACTGGTTTCCTTTGCGGCGAGGCATTCAAGCAGGCGGACAGGTCTTGTACGGACCACTACACGAGTAAAAACTGCTACATGAGAAAAATATTGGTCGTAAAAAGCAACCTTTACAAGAAAAAATCATTATTCGGACAGACCGTTACTCGGGGGTCTACTGTATAATGTTTCTATTTACAGTAGGGCCCCATTTATATGGCAGGTTAGGTTCCAGGCTACTGCCAGAAAGCAGACTTCGCCGAAAAGCAGAACTTCATTTTTTTCCCTTTATAAATGCATATAAATGCCAGATAACAAGTTTACACTGACATATATTAAATTAGCAATAGAACTATTCATTAAAAAGTAAAATACACACACAGTACACTCATTATTTACCTCAAAATATTTTTAGTCTGAATGTAGGGCAAAAGGTGAGTAGTATTTACTGTAAGAAGTCAGGTGTGGTAGGTATGGTAGCCCTCCTGATACAATGCATACACAGTACACTCATTACTTACCTTAAAATATTTGTAGTCTTAATGGTCTTAATAATGTAGGGTGAGAGGTGAAAAGTATTTATTTGTAGAAAGTCATGTGGGAGGTATGGAAGTGTGGATAGCCATCCAGGGCAGCCCTCCCCTCCCCACCAACACGTAATGTAAACAAACCAGGTGAACGCGTCTGGTTTTCGTCCTACAAGTAGCCTGGCTACCACAAGTCCTACAAGTAGCCTGGCAACCACAAGTCCTACAAGTAGCCTCAGGGCTACCACAAGTCCTACAAGTAGCCTGGCTACCACAAGTCCTACAAGTAGCCTGGCTACCAGCTCTAAAAGTCCTACAAGTAGCCTGGCTACCACAAGTCCTACAAGTAGCCTGGCTACCACAAGTCCTACAAGTAGCCTGGCTACCACAAGTCCTACAAGTAGCCTGGCTACCACAAGTCCTACAAGTAGCCTGGCTACCACAAGTCCTACAAGTAGCCTGGCTACCACAAGTCCTACAAGTAGCCTGGCTACCACAAGTCCTACATGTTCACTGAGTTTAATAATTTCTATCACTACCTTTAGATTTCATCATAAAGGGAGAAGTAATGAATAATTCATGCCGAGAATTGTACACAAAAGCGTTATGAATTAAGGGGAGTGACGTAATGTTTTCCCTCCGCCCGGCAACCACATAGCATATAAACAGCATGTTTATATGCTTTGTAACATGTTTCTTATATAATTTTGAAGAAAATATCATAGATGGAGTAATGAAAATGTCTACATTAACGTAAAATGTAAAATAAGACATTTAATGTGCCCAAGAGTGATTATTATTAGTACAGTGGACCCTCAGTTTTCATTGAAAAATCTTTCCAGAATGCTGTTTGAGTGCCATTACCGAACGAATTTGTTCTCATAAGGATAAATGTGAATTAGATAAGTCATTTCAGATCCCCAAAAATACACTTACAAAAGCACTTACGAAAATACACTTACATAAATCTTCGAGTTTAAAGGTGAACAAAAACCGAGGGTCCACTGTATTACGTAATGTTTTCCCTCCACTCGGCAGCACCTCCATAGCATATAAACAGCATGTTTATATGCTTTGTAACGTGTTTCTTATATAATTTTGAAGAAAATATCATAGATGGATTAATGAAAATGTCTATATTGACGTAAAATAGGACATTTAACATGCCCAAGAGTGATTATTAGGTTGGTAGACAGCAACCACCCAGGGAGGTACTACCGTCCTACCAAATGAGTGTGAAACATAAGCCTGTAAATGTTTTGCATGATGGTAGGATTGCTGGTGTCTTTTTCTGTATCATAAACATGCAAGGTTGCAGGTATGTCTTGCTACTTCTACTTAAACTTAGGTAACATGCATGTACAAGCATATACAACTCTGTTTTTTCTTTTTATTTTTTTCCTAGTTCTGTTCTTCTTATTTCTGCTTATCTCCATGGGGAAGTAGAACAGAATTCTTCCTCCATGAAGCTGTGTGTGTGTATAAAAGTAACACTAAATGCCGGAGCAATGGGTTAGTGAACCACTTCTCCTGGTGTCTCCTTTTCTGTCTCATAAACATGTCAAGGTGGCAGGTAGTCTTGCTACTTCTACTTAAACTTAGGTAACACTACACATGCACGTACAAGCATATATACATATATACAGTGGACCCCCGAGTTTCGTAAGGTTCTTATTTCATGAAAATCGTGCTTCGTAAGCTTTTTTCGATTTCGAGAATCGTAAACTGGCTTGTGTTTCGTAACGTATTAGACCTGTCCGCCTGCTCCGCGCCTGCGCACGACGGAGGACGCCTGCCAGTGAAGCATTGTTTACCATTGAGAGAACATTAACCAGCCCGCTCTTTCAAACATTCACAATACATTTGGTGTCTTTTTTGATGGTTTAGTGATTGTCACTGTGAAATAAGTCACCATGGGTCCAAAGAAGCTTCCTAGTGGCACCCATGTGGTAGCATTCATGCAGGGAGTGTAGCATTCATGCAGGGAGTGTAGCATTCATGCAGGGAGTGTAGCATTCATGCAGGGAGTTTAGCAGGCATGCAGGGAGTTTAGCAGGCATGCAGGGAGTGTAGCATTCATGCAGGGAGTTTAGCAGGCATGCAGGGAGTTTAGCAGGCATGCAGGGGGAGTGTAGCATTCATACAGGGAGTTTAGCATTCATGCAGGGAGTTTAGCATTGATGCAGGGAGTTTAGCATTGATGCAGGGAGTTTAGCATTGATGCAGGGAGTTTAGCATTGATGCAGGGAGTTTAGCATTGATGCAGGGAGTTTAGCAGGCATGCAAGGAGTTTAACAGGCATGCAGGGAGTGTAGCATTCATGCAGGGAGTTTAACATTCATGCAGGGAGTTTAGAATTCATGCAGGGAGTTTAGCATTCATGCAGGGAGTTTAGAATTCATGCAGGGAATTTAGCAGGCATGCAGGGGGAGTGTAGCATTCATACAGGGAGTTTAGCATTCATGCAGGGAGTTTAGCATTCATGCAGGGAGTTTAGCATACATGCAGGGAGTTTAACATTCATGCAGGGAGTTTAGCATTCATGCAGGGAGTTTAGCATTGATGCAGGGAGTTTAGCATTCATGCAGGGAGTTTAGCATTGATGCTGGGAGTTTAGCATTGATGCAGGGAGTTTAGCATTGATGCAGGAGTTTAGCAGGCATGCAAGGAGTTTAATAGGCATGCAGGAGTGTAGCATTCATGCAGGAGTTTAGCATCATGCAGGGAGTTTAGAATTCATGCAGGAGTTTAGCATTCATGCAGGAGTATAGCAGGCATGCAGGAGTTTAGCAGGCATGCAGGAGTGTAGCATTATGCCGGAGTTAGCATTCATGCAGGAGTTTAGCATTCATGCAGGGAATTTAGCATTCATGCAGGGAGTTTAGCATTCATGCAGGGATTTAGCAGGCATGCAGGGAGTTTAGCAGGCATGCAGGAGTGTAGCATTCATGCAGGAGTTTAGCATTCATGCAGGGGGTTTAGAATCATGCAGGAATTTAGCATTCATGCAGGGAGTTTAGCATTCATGCAGGGAGTTTAGCATTCATGCAGGAGTTTAGCAGGCATGCAGGAGTTAGCATCATGCAGGAGTTTAGCATTCATGCAGGGAGTTTAGCATTGCATGCAGGAAATTTAGCATCATGCAGGAATGTAGCATTCATCAGGAGTTTAGCATTCATGCAGGAGTTTAGCATTGATGCAGGGAGTTTAGCATTGATGCAGGGAGTTTAGCATTGATGCAGGAGTTTAGCATGATGCAGGAGTTTAGCATTGATGCAGGAGTTTAGCATTATGCAGGGAGTTTAGCATTCATGCAGGGAGTTTAGCATTCATGCAGGAGTTTAGCATTGATGCAGGGAGTTTAGCAGGCATGCAGGAGTTTAAGCAGGCATGCAGGAGTGTAGCATTCATGCAGGGAGTTTAGCATTCATGCAGGAGTTTAGAATTCATGCAGGAGTTTAGCATTCATGCAGGAGTTTACATTCATGCAGGGAGTTTAGAAATTTATGCAGGGAGTTTAGCAGGCATGCAGGGGAGTGTAGCATTCATACAGGAGTTTAGCATTCATGCAGGGAGTTTAGCATTCATGCAGGAGTTTAGCATTATGCAGGAGTTTACATTCATGCAGGGAGTTCATGCGGAGTTTACATGCGGTGGTAGCATTCATGCAGGGAGTTTAGATTATGCAGGAGTTTAGCATTCATGCAGGAGTTTAGCATTGCATGCAGGAGTTTAGCATTCATGCAGGAGTTTAGCATTCATGCAGGGAGTTTAGCATTCATGCAGGGAGAGATTTAGCATTCATGCAGGAGTTTAGCTATGCAGGTTTACATGCAGGAGTTTAATAGGCATGCAGGGAGTGTAGCATTCATGCAGGGAGTTTAGCATTCATGCAGGAGTTTAGAATTCATGCAGGAGTTTAGCATTCATGCAGGAGTTTAGCATGCATGCAGGAGTTTAGCAGGCATGCAGGAGTGTAGATTCATGCAGGGAGTTTAGCATTCATGCAGGAGTTTAGAATTCATGCAGGAATTTAGCATTCATGCAGGAGTTTAGCATTCATGCAGGAGTTTAGCATTGCATGCAGGAGTTTAGCAGGCATGCAGGAGTTAGCATTCATGCAGGGAGTTTAGCATTCATGCAGGAGTTAGAAATCATGCAGGATTTAGCATTCATGAGGATTTAGATTCATGCAGGAGTTAGCATTCATGCAGGAGTTTAGCAGGCATGCAGGAGTTAGCAGCATGCAGGAGTTAGCAGCATGCAGGGGGAGTTTAGCACTTTATGCAGGAGTTTAGCATTCATGCAGGAGTTTAGCATTCATGCAGGGAGTTTAGCAGTCATGCAGGAGTTTAGCATGATGCAGGGAGTTTAGCAGGCATGCAGGGAGTTAGGATTTGCAGGGAGTTTAGCATTATGCAGGAGTTTAGCATTGCATGCAGAGCTCAGTTAATGCAGGAGTAAAAGGCTTCAAGGAAGAATATTTGGATGTTTTCCTGAGCCATTTGAATATTCCACTTCCCTACCACCCCATCTTTTCATTCTTTTTTTTTACCAATAGGTATATTTTATTACATAATATGGTACAAAAGATTTAAGAGATACATTGTTGATATAAAGATGGCATATTCATTACAGGAGGTGTGAGAGATACATGTCTAGTACATATTGTTACATCTTTGTCACTGATTATAATGCGAAAATCTCATCCAGCTCTTCCGAGCTGGGGCGTGCCCAAAATACAGCATGCATTACCCTCTGAACAGCAGCGCTAAGTAGCTGGAACAGAAAACTAGCTGCCCTGGGATCCCTAGTTACCCTGTTGAGTATTTTGCCCAGCTCCTTGAGGAACTTAGATGCACTCTTTCCCCATGAGCCAAGGGTCTCTGAGCCTATAAGGAACAAACATATAATGATGGGCAAGTTCTCCATATTTTCTCGACTTCTGGGACTCTCTGAAGGTGGCAGCTGCCCCTCCTTCCTCCCTGGTGTATTGGAGTTAGGTATCAGCCAAGGTAGATGCACATGTGTAGTCCCACACCACCTGCTTGCCGTCTGTCCAGGCTTGAAGGGTGATACCATCTGGACGCTTTTGGCTGCCATCAGATCTGCATAGTTGGGGTGGCTCCCTTACTGCTGGGCATCCGGCTGTTGTGAGGCTCCTCTTGATAATGTTATTAACCTCTTCATGTCTTGCAAGACCATGGTACCCGAATCGGTCTGCTGCTTCACTGCCACAAATACACCTGTGTTCGGCGAGAATAGGGGCGGCAAGTCGAAGGGATCGAGGCAATGTGTGGTGTGAATATAATTCAGAGAATCCATAGCTTGGAAATTAGAAGGAGGTGCGGGGTTTCGAAAATATTATCCAGAGAGCAGAAGAAGGGTTGTTGCGGTGGTTTAGACATTTAGAAAGTATGACTAGATAGTATGACTTGGAGGGCCTTTAAATCTATAGTGGAAGGAGGGCGAGGTAGGGGTCGTCCTTGAAAAGGAGGGTTTGTGTCTGAGTTGCAAGGACTTCCAGCAAGCTTGCGTGAGCGTGTTAGATTGGAAAGAGTGGAGACAAATGTTTTTTATGACTTGATGTGTTGTTGGAGTGTAAGGAAAGTAACACTTCTGAAGGGATTCAGGGAAACCGGTTAACCGGATTCGAGTCCAGGAGGTGGGAAGAACAGTTCTTGCGCTGTGAAAGAGTGGTCTTGATTTGTTGTAGTTTTTTAACTGTAGTGTAGGTACGCCACCGGAAAGACAGTGATGGAGTGAATGATGATAGAAGTGTTTCTTCTTTTTTGGGTCACCCTGCCTTGGTGGGAAACGGCCGACGTGTTAAAAAAAAATATTAACCTATGTGTTACGTTTTATTAACCAAAAATAACGATATAAAAACGAATACTTTTTATCTGGCAGCTTGAACCATATGATGAGATCTGAGAACTTTTACTCACTTCCGAATACTTAAAGAGATTATATAAGTGCCAAAATCGGCAGTAGTGTTACAGCAGTGCCAACACTGGTGGCAGTGCAATGGGTGTGCCAAAGTCGGTGTCATTATAGCAGCACCAGTCATTACAGTGTTATCAGTTCTTCAGTACACGTCAATAACTTGCACAACTATCAGCGTCATCTCACTCCTCCCGACTATCTTGTGCACATATTTAGAAAATCTTCCATGCGAATGTGATCGTCTTCACAACAAAGCTTAATTAACAGCCTTCTAAAAGTTTACCAAACAATGTTTTCCAGCACACAAGTTCTCGTCGTGTGAAGACGATCTCAGAGGCAAGACGCAATATGCTAACTTTTATTTTCCTGTTTTTGTTTGTCTCCACGAGGGTTATATCTTCCCATTAACAAGTAAAGAATTAGAAACATGTGCAACATCTGAGTATCTTTATTTTTAGGTGTTATGCCAGCAAGTGGCTTTATCAATACATACAAGGACATAATATGAAGAAATATTTACATCTTTACACACACACACACACACACACACACACACACACACACACATACACACACACATACATACACACACACACACACACACACACACATACACATACACATACACATACACATACACACATACACACACACACACACACATACACACACACACACATACATACTCGCAGCCCCCACCCAACACTCCACTATAGAATCCCACAGTACACCGCCAGGTCCCCCACCCGCACAGACCCCCCAAAACACAGTGTTGGAGAGGAAACTGAAGGTATGGTACACCAACGCTGATGGAATAACAAATAAGTGGGAGGAGTGGAACGAAAGAGTCAAAGAGGCATCACCGGACATAATAGCTCTCACAGAAACCAAGCTCACAGGTATGATGACAGATGCCATCTTTCCAATGGGATATCAGATCCTGAGGAAAGACAGAGGGAACAGAGGGGGTGGAGGAGTGGCACTGCTGATCAAAAACCGATGGGATTTTGATGAGCTGGAGAGAGGAGACAGGGAAAGCAAGAGATTACATAGTAGGAACGCATCAGTCTGGAGGTCCCAAGGTGGTAATTGCAGTGATGTATAACCCACCACAGAACAGCAGGAGGCCAAGGCAAGAGTATGATGAGAGTAATAGAGCGATGGTTGACACACTGGCTGAAGTGGCCAGAAGGGCTCATGCGAGCAGGGCAAAGCTACTGATCATGGGTGACTTCAACCACAAGAAAATCGATTGGGAGAACTTGGAGCCACATGGGGGCCAAGAAACGTGGAGGGCTAAGATGATGGAGGTGGTACTGGAAAACTTCATGCACCAACACGTAAGGGACACTACCAGAGAGAGAGACGAGAGGATGAACCAGCAAGACTGGACCTAGTATTCACCTTGAGTAGTGCAGATATTGAGGACATCACATATGAAAGACCCCTCGGGGCCAGTGGTCATGTGGGTTTAAGCTTCGATTTCACAGTAGAGTTACAAGTGGAGGGGGAAGCAGATAGGGCCAGAAGAATGAAGCCAAACTACAAGAAAGGGGACTACGCGGGCATGAAGAACTTCCTAAACGGGATTCAGTGGGACAGAGAACTGGAAGGGAAATCAGTAAACGAGATGATGGAATATGTGACAACAATATACAAGGAAGCTGAGGAGATGTTTGTACCAAAGGGTAACAGAAACAATAAAAAAAAAACAGGATGAGCCCGTGGTTCACCCAAAGGTGCAGGGAGCCCAAAACCAAGTGTGCTAGGGAATGGAAGAAATATAGAAGGCAAAGGACCCATGAAAATAAGGAGAGCAGTCGTACAGCCAGGAATGAATATGCACAGGTAAGAAGGGAGGCCCAACGACAGTACGAGAATAACATAGCAGGGAAAGCCATATCGGATCCGAAGCTGTTGTACAGCCACATCAGGAGGAAATCAACAGTCAAGGACCAGGTGATCAGGCTAAGGAAGGAAGGAGGAGAGATCACAAGAAATGACTGCGAAGTGTGTGAGGAACTCAACATGAGATTCAAAGAAGTGTTCACCGAGGAGACAGAAGGGACTCCAGAAAGACAGAGAGGCGGGGTACACCACCAAGTGTTGGACACAATACATGCAACCGAGGAAGAAGTGAAGAGGCTGCTGAGTGAGCTAGATACCTCAAAGGCGATGGGGCCGGATCACATCTCTCCATGAAGCACTAAACTACAGACCAGTGTCACTAACATGTATAGTATGCAAAGTCATGGAGAAGATTATCAGAAGAGTGGTGGAGCACCTAGAAAGGAATGAGCTTATCAACGACAGCCAACACGGTTTCAGGGACGGGAAATCCTGTGTCACAAACCTACTGGAGTTCTATGACAGGGTGACAGCAGTAAGACAAGAGAGAGAGGGGTGGGTAGATTGCATTTTCTTGGACTGTAAGAGGGCTTTTGACAGTTCCACACAGGAGATTAGTGCAAAAGCTGGAGGACCCGGCAGGGATAACAGGGAAGGCACTCCAATGGAGCAGGAAATACCTGTCAGGAAGACAGCAGCGAGTCATGGTACGTGGCGAGGTGTCAGAGTGGGCGCCTGTGACGAGTGGGGTTCCACAGGGGTCAGTCCTAGGACCGGTGCTGTTTCTGGTATTTGTGAACGACATGACGGAAGGAATAGCCTCCGAAGTGTCCCTGTTTGCAGATGATGTGAAGTTGATGAGAAGAATTCAATCGGACGAGGACCAGGCAGAACTACAAAGGGATCTGGACAGGCTGCAGGACTGGTCCAGAAATTGGCTCCTGGAATTCAACCCCACCAAGTGCAAAGTAATGAAGATTGGGGAAGGGCAAAGAAGACCGCAGACGGAATACAGTCTAGGGGGGCCAGAGACTACAAACCTCACTCAAGGAAAAAGACCTTGGGGTGAGTATAACACCAGGCACAACTCCTGAGGCGCACATCAATCAAATAACTGCTGCAGCATACGGGCGAATAGCAAACCTAAGAACAGCATTTCGACATCTTAATAAGGAATCGTTCAGAACCCTCTACATTGTGTACGTTAGGCCCATACTGGAGTATGCAGCACCAGTTTGGAACCCACACCTAGCCAAGCACATAAAGAAACTAGAGAAAGTGCAAAGGTTTGCAACAAGACTAGTCCCGGAGCTAAGGGGTATGTCCTACGAGGAGAGGTTAAGGGAAATCGACCTGACGACACTGGAGGACAGGAGAGATAGGGGGGACATGATAATGACATAAAATACTGAGAGGAATTGACAAGGTGGACAGAGACAGAATGTTCCAGAGATGGGACACAGCAACAAGGGGACACAGTTGGAAGTTGAAGACTCAGATGAATCACAGGGATGTTAGGAAGTATTTCTTCAGTCACAGAGTGGTCAGGAAGTGGAATAGCTTGGGAAGTGATGTAGTGGAGGCAGGATCCATTCATAGCTTCAAGAAGAGGTATGATAAGGCTCATTGCGAAGGGAGAGTGACCCAGTAGCGGCCAGTGAAGAGGCGGGGCCAGGAGCAATGACTCGACTCCTGCAACCACAACTAGGTGAGTACATACATGCATATATATATGTCGTGCCGATTAGGTAAAACTTGCGTTTTTGGCTTAAATAGCAACGCGAAAATTTGTGTATGCAATAATTTCGCAAAAATCATTCTGAACCTAACGAAAAAAATATATTTAATTGTGTTTGTTTATTATTAAATTATTGTAAACGTATCTAAAATATATTTAGTTGGGTTAGGCTAAATTAAATTGCGCTTGTTATAATAAGGTTAGGTAAGTTTTCAAAGTTTCTCTTGGTACAAAATTATAAATTCTTACATTAACATAAATGAAAAAAATATATCTTTAAACGTATAAGAGAAAATTTTAGAAAGGACTTAATTTTAAATGAGTTCTTGCTAATTGACCAGTTTTACCTATTAGGCACGACACATATATATATATATATATATATATATATATATATATATATATATATATATATATATATATATATATATATATATATATATATATATATATATATATATAGTCGTGCCGATTAGGTAAAACTTGCTATTTTGGCTTAAATAACAACGCTCATCTTGCCATATAAGACAAGTGAAAATTTGTTTATGCAATAATTTCGCCAAAATCATTCTGAACATAACGAAAAAAATATATTTCATTGTGTTTGTTTATTATTAAAATAATGTTAACGTATCTAAAATATATTTAGTTGGGTTAGGCTAAATTAAATTGCGCTTGTTGTAATAAGGTTAGGAAGGTTTTCAAAGTTTCTCTTGGTACAAAATTATAAATTCTTATATTAACATAAATGAAAAAAATATATCTTTAAACGTATAAGAGAAATTTTTAGAAAGGACTTAATTTTAGATGAGTTCTTACTAATTGACCAGTTTTACCTAATCGGCACGACATATATATATATATATATGCAAAAAGATCACAGTAAACAGGTGATATCAAAATATGCAAGACAACCACTATGCAAAAATAGAGGAATTCCAAGCGCTTTCGTGACTACTCACATTATCAAGGAACTATAAAAGGAAACATGACAAGCAGGCTTATAAAGGGAAAAGACTACACCTCACAGTCACATCATACTAACAAAGACTACACCTCACAGTAGCGTAACAACGCACGACTCTGTGAAGAGGAACATAAGAAAGGACCTGAAACTCTTCCCAAGAATTAACATTAGTCCAATTTATCATTAAATTCTTCCCAAATTTTATTAATTATAAATGAATCCAATTTATATAAACCAAAAGAAATATTCATATTATTTTCAAAACTACTTTTTATGAAACATGATTCTATTATATTCCTCTCAACCATGGACTTGCTTGATACAACCTTCTCAGCATTTTGAAAATCAATTGGATGATTAAAATCTCTCACATGAATAAATAGAGCATTAGAATCTTGTCCAGTTCTAATGCTATATGTATGTTGTTTTAATCTTAGTTCAAGACTTTTACCGGTTTGACCGTAATAAACTTTATCGCATATTTTACAGGGAATATTATAGACACATCCGTCAGCATTTTGGGGAGAATTTTTTATCAAAAGTCTTTTTACTGTATCAAGATTTTTAAATACCACTTTGATATTAAAATTCTTAAGAAAGGAAGGTATATCAACCAAGTTTTCATGGTAAGGGAGAACCAACATATTTTTGGTTGAAAAGGGTTGGTTGTCCCTTTTTGGATTGTAAAAAGTATTTCTAGCTATTTTAAAAGATTTTTCAATTACGTTTCTTGGGTATTTTAAATCATTAGCTATTTCATAAATTTTAGAGATTTCTTCATCTATGAACTCTGGACTACAAATACGTAAAGCTCTCAAAAACATTGAAGAGAAAACCGACAATTTAACTCTATCTTGATGTGAAGAATAATAGTGTACATAGGAACAATTATTTGTAGGTTTTCTGTAAATTTTTAATTTTAAATCAATGTTACTCTTAATAATGAAAACATCTAGGAAGGGCAATGAGTTATTTACTTCGAATTCAACAGTAAAATTTATAGAATGAGCTAAGCTATTTAATTGCACAAGGAAATGGTTTATGTCTACATTCTTAGGCATAAGGCACAAAAAATCATCAACATATCTATACAACTTAGCTCTATTGGGAAGGATTGTGTTAAGCAATCTTGTTTCGAAAAATTCCATATATAAATTACTAAGAACAGGTGAAAGAGGATTTCCCATTGCCATACCAAACTTCTGAGTGTAAAACTCATCATTAAATACAAATTTTGCATCAACAATACAAAGTTTAATAAGTTTAATGATAGTAGGAACTGGCAATGGTAAATCGTAATTAACCAGTTCTTCAGATAAGAAACTTAGTAACTATTCTCATTCTTTTCCTGTAAACTGAGAGCATGAAGCAATTCATTAAATACATTTTTTAACTTGAGTCGCTAATTATCACAATGCGTATAATTCTCGTCAGGATTTATTGAGTGATTATTGAATAATTAATTATTAAACGATACTGAGGAATTATAGAGTGAATGCTTACTTTTTTCATGATTATTGAGTATGAATATGTAGGATTGTGTGGCCCAGTGGGTTAAGGCATCATGTGATTTTCGCTCACCACGAAGCAGGGCCAAAACTACATGGGTTCGAATCCTCGGCTAGTCGCAGTGTTGTTATTGATATATACACACACACACACACAAGAATCTAGGGTGACCAATGCTAACAGAAATAAAATAAAATTTATAATTTAACAGAGAGCGTTGAGAATTTGACGTTGTGAATGGCGTAAGAAAATTAAGATAGAATTATATGAGGGGAGACTGTTGTTCAAACACTGTCACACACACACTACCTGTTCTACCTTGTGTCTTTCTCCTTCAAAAACACGTGACTATGTTTTTGAAAAACTCAATCAGATCAGATCTGATTACATCCCATTACCCAGGCGCTGTATGGTCCTCACGGGTTTAGTGCTTCAATAAGAATAGAAACATAATTATCCGGTCTGGCACTTATAATCTACTCCTGCTCTTGCATCAACCTAACTGATGTCTTTCTATCAACATTGTCTTCACGTCAAACTGTGATCTCAACGCCTCATACCATGATGCCACAGGAATCATCGCTAAGTCCCTAGCCAACTACTCTTCGCGAAGCCGACGCCCACTCACACAACAGCCACAGATAACACCGACGCCCACTCACACCACAGCCACAGATAACACCGACGCCCACTCACACCACAGCCACAGATAACACCGACGCCCACTCACACCACAGCCACAGATAACACCGACGCCCACTCACACCACAGCCACAGATAACACCGACGCCCACTCACACCACAGCCACAGATAACACCGACGCCCACTCACACCACAGCCACAGATAACACCGACGCCCACTCACACCACATCCACAGATAACACCGACGCCTGACACTTGACATCATCGCTTCCCCACTAACCTGTGTATACCGTCCAGTTGCTTTTAAAATTCTAACCAGAGAGAAAAGTCTTATGCTACTGTTTTGCTCTGCATCAAATATATATCTATAATACTTGTGTAATACCTGAACTCCTTCATCCCAAGCCTCTGTTATTCTTTTATTCTGTGGACTCGACAGTAATAACTATACTCCTCAGTACCCCTCTAATATACTCATCACTTTCATTATTTACCTTACAACACGTTTTCTTTACCTCAGATGGTTCCATCTGAACCATGTTTGGTAAATACAAATATGGTTCCATCTGAACCATGTTTGGTAAATACAAAGATGGTTCCATCTGAACCATGTTTGGTAAATGCAATAATGGTTCCATCTGAACCATGTTTGGTAAATGCAATGATGGTTCCAAAGACGTCATATGCTCGGGAAGGAAGAGACTTCTAGCCCCAGACAAGCCAGTAGCACAGCTAGCAGGCCAGTGGTCTCACAACTGGTCCACGCAGTAGACCAGCAAGAGCCGCATCTTTCTTTATTGACTGTATCTTCTCTGTCTTCTTTATCATCGCTTTCTGCTGGCTCTTCTGCAGTTTCTTTATAATTATTTTATTTTCTTCGATAATGCAACTTCTAGTTACTCCTTCCTCTTCCCCTTATTTTTGCTTTACATGAAACCGATTCATTTAATGTAAGAACAATTGGCTCGTTGGTCTTGCAGAACAACTTCATGTTGTGCATACACTTAATTTCAAATTCAAGTTAATCAGAGCACGTACTGGAGGCTTGATCCTCCGTTACACATTCTTCATAATTTTACTCAATAATTTTCCTTTTTCCAGTTTCTTCTGTCAACACTACAACTCAAACTTATTGCCCTTGATCGTGATGAAATGTCCTTCTCTCGCGTACCATGAGCACAGCTGTAATGATAAATGAGTTTTGCTTTCTTCCTAACTAGGTTACACGACGTAAATTTTCCTTTAAATGTCAGATATGGTCTTTTTAATTCTTCATCGAACATATGATTAATTTCCGTTACTACCTTGGCTGTGTCTGTACCTACACCCAACCAGCCAGGCTCTAATGTAAATAAACAAGTCTTCTCAAGCTATAATAAATCTACAATCCCTCTCTCAGCCTTTAATAAACCTACACTTACTCATCCAGACCCTGGTGAACCTACATTCACTCACCCAGGATACAGTGTACCTTCACCCAACCAGACTCTAGTGTACCTACACTCACCCAAACTCTAGTGTGTTTACACTTACCCAGACTCCAGTGTACTTACACTTACCCAGACTCCAGTGTACTTACACTAACCAAGACTCCAGTGTACATACACTCAGACTACAGTGTGGCTTCACCTACCTAGATTCAATCATTGTTGTGGCTTTTATTGTAAGGATGGTTGTGATGGTAATCGTTGTGATTACAGTAATAACTGTTATTGGGAGAGTGGGCAATGGTAATAATAATTGTTGTTAAGGATAGGATTGGTGTAGCGATGGTTGTGTTGTTGAGGGTTGTGGTACTAGTGTTGATTGTGTCAGTGAAGGAAGGAAACAGTGCAATAATTTACCTGTACACAGCACCATTGGGATTCCTCACCTGAATGACCTGTCCCACCTGTAGACAACACAATCTAACTTGGAGAAAACATAGTTTCGATATTTGTTTCTGGATCGATGAACAGCGTTTAACAATGTTTTTCTGTACATCGCTATATAATAATGTTTGACGAGGAATACAAACTTTAAAGTCACATACATACAAAATTCAATTTTAAGACATATATATATATATATATATATATATATATATATATATATATATATATATATATATATATATATATATATATATATATATATATATATATATATATATATATATTTTTTTTTTTTTAACACATCGGCCGATTCCCACCAAGGCAGGGTGGCCCGAAAAAGAAAAACTTTCATCATCATTCACTCCATCACTGTCTTGCCAGAAGGGTGCTTTACACTACAGTTATAAAACTGCAACATTAACACCCCTCCTTCAGAGTGCCGGCACTGTACTTCCCATCTCCAGAACTCAAGTCCGGCCTGCCGGTTTCCTGAATCCCTTCATAAATGTTACTTTGCTCACACTCCAACAGCACGTCAAGTATTAAAAACCATATGCCTCCATTCACTCCTATCAAATACGCTCACACATGCTTGCTGGAAGTCCAAGCCCTCGCACACAAAACTTCCTTTACCCCTCCCTCCAACCTTTCCTAGGCCGACCCCTACCCCGCCTTCCCTCCACTACAGATTTATACACTCTCGAAGTCACTCTGTCTCGTTCCATTCTCTCTACATGTCCAAACCACCTCAACAACCCCTCCTCAGCTCTCTGAACAATCGTTTTGGTAATCCCGCACCTCCTCCTAATTTCCAAACTCCGAATTCTCTGCATTATATTCACACCACACATTGACCTCAGACATGACATCTCCACTGCCTCCAGCCTTCTCCTCGTTGCAACATTCATCACCCATGCTTCACACCCATATAAGAGCGTTGGTATAACTATACTCTCATACATTCCCCTCTTTACTTCCATGGACAAGGTTCTTTGTCTCCACAGACTCGAAGTGCTCCACTCACCCTTTTCCCTCATCAATTCTATGATTCACCTCATCCTTCATAGACCCATCCGCCGACATGTCCACTCCCAAATATCTGAATACATTCACCTCCTCCATACTCTCTCCCTCCAATCTGATATCCAATCTTTCGTCACCTATTCTTTTGTTATCCTCATCACCTTACTCTTCCTATATTCACTTTCAATTTTCTTCTTTTACACACCCTACCAAATTCATCCACCAACCTCTGCAGCTTCTCTTCAGAATCTCCCAAAGCACAGTGTCATCAGCAAAAAACAACTGTGACAACTCCCACTTTGTATTTGCTTCTTTATCTTTTAGCCCAACACCTCTTGCCAAGACCCTCGCATTCACTTCTCTTACAACCCCATCTATAAATATATTGAACAACCACGGTGACATCACACATCCTTGTCTAAGGCCCACTTTTACTGGGAAATAGTCCCCTTCCCTCCTACACACTCTAACCTGAGCCTCACTATCCTCATAAAAACTCTTCACTGCTTTCAGTAACCTTCCTCCTATTCCATACACCTGCAACATCTGCCACATTGCCCCCCTATCTACCCTATCATACGCCTTTTCCAAATCCATAAATGCCACAAAAACATCTTTACCCTTATCCAAATACTGTTCACCTATATGTTTCACTGTAAACACTTGGTCTACACACCCCTACCTTTCCTAAAGCCCCTTGTTCATCTGCTATCCTGCTTTCTGTTTTACTCTTAATTCTTTCAATAATAACTCTACCATACACTTTACCAGGTACACTCAACAGACTTATTCCCCTATAATTTTTGCACTCTTTTGTCCCCTTTGCCTTTATACAAAGGAACAATACACGCTCTCTGCCAATCCCTAGGTACCTTACCCTCTTCCATACATTTATTAAATAATAGCACCAACCACTCCAAAATTATATCCCCACCTGCTTTTAACATTTCTATCTTTATCCCATCAATCCCAGCTGCCTTACCCCTTTCATTCTACCCACTGCCTCACGAACTTCCCCTACACCCACAACTGGCTCTTCCACACTCCTACAAGATGTTATTCCTCCTTGCCCTACACACGAAATCACAGCTTCCCTGTCTTCATCAACATTTAACAAATCCTCAAAATATTCTCTCCATCTTCCCGATACCTCTAACTCTCCATTTAATAACTCTCCTCTCCTATTTTAACTGTCAAATCCATTTGTTCTCTAGGCTTCCTCAACTTATTAATCTCATTCCAAAACTTTTTTTTATTTTCAACAAAATTTGCTGATAACATCTCACCCACTCTCTCATCTGCTCTCTTTTACATTGCTTCACCACTCTTTTAACCTCTTTTTCTCTCCATATACTCTTCCCTCCTTGCATCACTTCTACTTTGTAAAAACCTCTCATATGCTAACTTTTCTCCCTTACTACTCTCTTTACATCATCATTCCACCAATCGCTCCTCTTCCCTCCGCACCCACTCGCCTGTAACCACAAACTTCTGCTGAACACTCTAACACTACATTTTTAAATCTACCCCATACATTTTCGACCCCATTGCCTACACTCTCACTAGCCCATCTATCCTCCAATAGTTGTTTATATCTTACCCTAACTGCCTCCTCTTTTAGTTTATAAACCTTCACCTCTCTTTTACTTACTGATTCTATTTTCCTTGTATCCCATCTACCTTTTACTCCCACTGTAGCTATAACTAAAAAGTGATCTGATATATCTGTAGCCCTCTATAAACATGTACATCCTGAAGTCTACTCAACAGTCTTTATCTACCAATACATAGTCCAACAAACTACTGTCATTACGCCCTACATCATATCTTGTATACTTATTTATCCTCTTTTCTTAAAATATGTATTACCTATAACTAAACCCCTTTCTATACAAAGTTCAATCAAAGGGCTCCCATTATCATTTACACCTGGCACCCCAAACTTACCTACTACACCCTCTCTGCATGTTTCTCCCACTTTAGCATTTAGGTCCTCCTACCAAATTATTTATATATATATATATATATATATATATATATATATATATATATATATATATATATATATATATATATATATGTCTTAAAATTGAATTTTGTATGTATGTGACTTTAAAGTTTGTATTTCTCGTCAAACATTATTATATAGCGATGTACAGAAAAACATTGTTAAACGCTGTTCATCGATCCAGAAACAAATATCGAAACTATGTTTTCTCCAAGTTAGATTGTGTTGTCTACAGGTGGGACAAGTCACATACATACAAAATTCAATTTTAAGACATATATATATATATATATATATATATATATATATATATATATATATATATATATATATATATATATATATATATATATATATATATATATATATATATATATATAATATATATATATATATATATATATATATATATATATATATATATATATATATATATATATATATATATATATATATATATATACATATATCAGTTTACCTCAAGAAATCAATATAAATGAAGTATACTGTACTTTATACTGGAACACTTCATAAATTCTTTCAAAAGAATGTATGAATAAAAACTAAAAAGCATATTTCTCAAAATAATCTCATCCATAATTGGAATACGCAGCTGATTTATAGTGTTCAAATCTAAACAGAAAGAGCAAGTACAAAGACCATCGAAAAATAAATACCTGAAAAATTCTGCGAATATTTCATTGAGTTAATTAAGAAATGTGAATTATAGAGATAGACAAAAGAGAAGGAACGGAAATACGATCGTTAGCAAAGGAGAACAAGAAGCAATTATTTCAAATAAACAAAACCCGCGATGAAGAAAGGATATTCTACACAAGCAGAGTTGTAGATAGTTCAGATTGGTTTCAAACAACAGTAGTGATTCTTAAGATTTCTGGAAAATTAATCAAATTATTTGACCTTATAAATTGTTAAGACGGGACACATAGTAGTCCTGCCTAAGAGTGGTCATGTGGTGGAACGACGAGGTGGTAGAGGTAGGATCCATTCGTAGGTGTGATAAGACTTTTGAAGACAGAAAGGAGAGTAAGAAATAGCGGCCAACGGATTAGGTGGGGCTAGGGGCTGAGATTAGACCTCTGCAACCACATCTAGATGAGAACAGAAAGGTAAGTATTTCTCTTGTAACTACACATATTTAAGAAAGAACACCAGGAATATGGCTATACACTTGAAGTTATATTTAAGGAAGGCAGGACACTACCAATATAGCTCCACTCCTCTTCCTACTAACACTAAACACATGACGTTTTGAACATAGCATTCCTCCTGTAACAACAGATAGGCAAACCAAATATACCAAGATACTTACCCAATATGCAAATTCCTGTGGAACACTGATATTATTAGAGAACAAGACACAGAGGGTTGTTTTGGATAAAATATATATATATATATATATATATATATATATATATATATTTTGGTGTGTGTGTGTTTTTTCGTGCCGAATAGGTAAACTTGAATTTTCGAAAAACAACGCTTTTCCCCGGAAAAGGCAACGAATATTTGTGTATGAAAATTTTTCGAAAAAATATATTTCATTGTGTTTGATAATTTTAAATTATAATTATTGTTTTATCTAAAATATATTTAGTTGGATTAGGCTAAATTAAATTGCGCTTGTTATAAGTTTTCTAAGTTTCTAAGGTACTTTTTTACAAAATTATTAATTTTTTAATTAACATAAATGAAAACAAAATATATTTTTTATACGTTTAAGAGAAAATTTTAAAAAAGGACTTACTTTTAAATGAGTTTTTGCTAATTGCCCAGTTTAACCTAACCCTAGGACAAATATATATATATATATATATATATATATATATATATATATATATATATATATATATATATATATATATATATATATATATATGTCGTGCCGATTAGGAAAATTTCGATTTTTTAAATAGCAACGCTATCTTGCCATATAAGACAAATGAAAATTTGTGTATGCAAAAATTTTCCCCAAAATCATTCTGAACCTAACAAAAAATATATTTCATTGTGTTTTTTATTATTAAATTAATGTTAACGTATCTAAATATATTTAGTTGGTTAGGCTAAATTAAATTGAGCTTGTTGTAATAAGGTTAGGTAGGTTTAAAAGTTTCTCTTGGTACAAAATTATAAATTCTTACATTAACATAAATGAAAAAATATATCTTTAAACGTATAAGAAAATTTTAGAAAGGACTTAATTTTAGATGAGTTCTTGCTAATTGACCAGTTTTACCTAATCGGCACGACATATATATATATATATATATATATATATATATATATATATTTTTGTCGTCCCGTTTTGGTAAAACGGGTAAATTGAAAAATCTAAAATTTAAGCCCTTTTCTAAAATTTTCTTATGGGAAAGATTTTTTTTTCATTTATGTTTGAAAGAAATTTTTTGCCAAAAAACTTAAAAACCTCCAAACCCTTTATTAACAAGCTAAATTTTTTAGCCTCCCAACAAAATATATTTTAGATACGTTAACTTTAAATTTAATAATAAAAAACCTGAATATATTTTTTCGTTATGTTCAGAATGATTTTGGAAATTTTTGCATACAAAATTTTCACTTGTTTTAAAGGGCAAAGGGGGGTTGTTTTTAACCAAAAATCGAATTTACCTAATCGGCACGACATATAAAAATATATATATATATATATATATATATATTATATATATATATATATATATATATATATATATAATATATTTTCGCCGGGGTTTAAACTGGTAAATTGAAGAACTCATCTAAAATTAAGTCCAAAATTTTATACGTTTAAGATATATTTTTCATTTATGTTAATAAAAAGAATTTTTTTTTTTGAAAAACTTTAAAAATTACCTAACCTTTTAAAACAAGCGTAATTTTTTTGCCTTAAATTTTTTTAAATACTTAACATTAATTTAATAATAAAAAAAAAATGAAATATATTTTTCGTTATGTTCAGAATGTTTTTGGTGAAATTATTGATAAAAATTTTTCATTTGTCTATATGGCAGGTGGGGGTTCAAATAAAATGGTTTTACCTAACCCAAATTATATATATATATATATATATATATATATATATATATATATATATATATATATATTCTGGATTAGGTAAAATTTTGATCTTCAAATAGCAACGCTCCCTTGCCAAAAAAAATTTGTTTATGCAATAATTTCGCCAAAATCATTCTGAACATAACGAAAAATATATTTCAATGTTTGTTTATTAAAAAATTAATGTTAACGTATCTAAAATATATTTTTGGGCAAAATTTAAAATTGCGCTTGTTGTAATAAGGTTAGGTAGGTTTTCAAAGTTTCTCTTGGTACAAAATTATAAATTCTTACATTAACATAAAAAAAAAAATATATCTTTAAACGAAAAGAAAAAATTTTTAGAAAGGACTTAATTTTGATGAGTTCTTGCTAATTGACCAGTTTTACCTAATCGACAAATATATATATATATATATATATATATATATATATATATATATATATATATATATATATATATATATATATATATATATAATATATATATCTAATTGACCAGTTTTACCTAATCGGAGGACAAATATATATAATAATATATATATATATATATATATATATATATTATATATATAATATATATATATATATATATATATATATATAATAAAACAGGACCCCAAAAGGGTCGAACCCATGCTGTTTGGCCCCCTCATGGTTAGTAAAAACTCATGATTACCCAAACCACACAACCTAGGAAAAACCATCCACCAAGCTAGGTGTTGTACCCCATCCGAAATGGTGATGTGGATTTTTGAGCAAATTCTTTTTTTTTGGGGGACTAAAGAATTTTTATTATTGTATCCCAACGGGGTATGATCAAAAAACATGCAATAAAGGAGTCGAACCCATGTTTTGTCCCGCCCAGGGACGAAACCAGACGCTGTAGTCAAGGGGGCATGATTTTAAGGTTTGGGGGGTCATGGGTTTTTGTCCATGAGGGGGCCAAAAAAAATGGGTTCGAGTCTTTTAGTAGCAGTGTTGTAATGACTCCCTTGCCGTTTACAATTATTTTATTATTTTATTATAGGGGGGGCCATTGGAAAAATTGGGGACCCATAGCCTGGGGGGGGAAAAAAAGGTTTCAAAGGGAAAAATTTTGGTTTTTTTTCCCGAAGTATTTGAATATTCTTCTCCTACCACATATATATATATTTTTTTTTTTTTTTTTAACACATCAGCCGATTCCCACCCCAAAGGAGGGGGGCCCGAAAAAAAAAAACTTTCATCATTTACCCATACTGTCTTCCAGAAGGGGGCTTACACTACAGTTTAAAATGCCTTAAAACCCCCCTTCAGAGTGCCCGGTGCTTCCCTCTCCAGAACTCAAGTCCGGCCTGCCGGTTTAATTTCATAAATGTTACTTTGCTCCCTCCAACAGCACGTCAATATTAAAAACCTATGCCTCCATTCACTCCTATCAAAACGCTCACATGCTTGCGGGTCCAAGCCCCGCCACAAACCCCTTTTCCCCCCCCCTCCCCTTTCCTAGGGACCCCCCCCCCCCCTTCCCTCCCTACAGATTTATACACCCCAATCACCTGTCTGTTCCATTCTCTTAAGTCCAAAAACCCCTCAACAACTCCCCCCAGCTCTCTGGGGAAGTTTTGGAATCCCGCACCCCTCCAATTTTTCCCAAATCCAAATTCTCATTTACCACCCCATTAACCCCGACATGACACCTCCATCCCCAGCCTTTCCCGTTCATTCATCACCCATGCTTCACACCCCAAAAGACGGGATAACTATCCCTCATTCCCTTTTTTATGGACAAGGTTCTTTGTCTACAGACCCGAAGGTCCACTACCCCCCTTTCCCCTCAATTCATGATTCACCCTCCTTATAGACCCATCCGGACATGTCCCCTCCCAAATATCT
>WNWK01028342.1:0-25483 GCA_009830355.1 Cherax destructor | reverse complement strand
TTTTGCTGGTAATTGTCAACACTGTTCCCTGAGGCTTTTCTCTTTTCTTGCATCCCGTATTGTATTTTGTTTCTGTGAGAATATCGTTGTCTTTACTTGATTCATCACCGGGCCAATATCCCTTTTGGTTCACTGTCCCAGGACAACACTAGCACCCCAGGAGCACTTCCTCCAGGACAACACTACCCCTTAGGAGCACTGTCCCCAAGACAAAACTACACCCTGGGGTGTGTTCAAGACACCCCCCGTCCAAAAATCTTATTTTCCCAGCTTCAACCTATGCACGTCTTTAAGAAGGATCTTTTAATGGTGTTCTTGTCTTTTAATATAGATGTAATTTTTCAACAGGTTACCGTTTGGGCAGCCCCAAAAACTCTCTGAGTTTAAATAAATGTGGTTGCTGGTTTAAAATCCCTGATATACCATGGGACCATTGACCACAGAGATTGCAAGCAATCCAGGCCTGCTATTGTCCCTTACCCTTTCTGCAGACTACACAGATCTTCACGGTGGTGGTGGTCATCTTACCACTTGACAGCTTCCCAGCTAGATGGTGAGGATAGGCTTATTATATAAAAGATTTTATATGCATATAGACAAAAATTCATCATGCTGTTTGGAAACAGAGCCTAAATATATTTTTATATTTTTATTAAAATCCCATCCTTCCTTCAGAGTGAATACTGTACTTCTCATCTCCAGGATCAAGTCTGGCCTGCCGGTTTCCTAAATCTTTCATAAATTTACCTTGTCACCTCCAACAGCATGTCAAGCCTAAAACATTTGCTTCCATTCACTCCTATCTAACATCCACACATGCTTCAAGTCCAGTCCATCCAAACAAAACTCCTTTAAACCCTCCCTCCAACCTTTCCTAGAACGCCCCCTACCTCCCTTCCCTCCACTACAGATTTATACACTTCTAAGTTATTTATTTTTTCCATTCTCTCTGTCGAACCACCTCCCCCCTCCTCACCCTCTGGATAACATTTTTGAATCCTGCACCTCCTCCTAATATCCAAATTACGAATTCTCTGCATTATATTCCCCACACATTGCCCTCAGACAACACTCCACTGCCTCCAGCCTTCTCCTTGTTGAACATTCACCCCATGCTTCACACCCATATAAGAGCATTGGTATAACTTATTTCACATTCCCTTTTGCTTCCATGGACAAAGTTCTTTGTCTCCACAGACTCCTAATGCACCATTCACCTTTTTCCCTCATAAATTTGATGATTCCCCATCTTCATAGACCCATCTGCTGCCTCTGCTCCCAGATATCGAATACATTCACCTCCTCCATACTCTCTCCCTCCAATCTGATATCCAATCTTTCATCACCTAATCTTTTGATCCTCATCACTTTACTCTTTCCTATATTCACTTTTCTTCTTTTTCATACCCTATCAAACTTACCCACCAACCTCTGCAACATCTCTTTAGAACCTCCAAAAAGCACAGTGTCATCAGCAAAGAGCAACTGTGACAACTCCCACTTTGTGTTACATTTTTTTATCTTTTAACCCCCACCTCTTGGCAACATCTGAGCATTCACTTCTCTTACAACTCCATCTATAAATATATTAAACCATGGTGACATCCCCATCCTTGTTGGTCTATTTCACTGGGAAATAATCTCCCCTCCCCACATACTCTAACCTGAGCCTCACTATCCTCGTAAAACTCTTCACTGCTTTCAGTAACCTACCTCCTATTCCATACATTTGCAACATCTGCCACATTGCCTCCTATCCACCCTATCATACGCCTTTTCCAAATCCATAAATGCCATAAAAACCTCTTTACCCCCATCTAAATACTGTTCACTTATATGTTTCACTGTAAACACTTGGTCTACACACCCCTACCTTTCCTAAAACCTCCTTGTTCATCTGCTATCCTGCTCTCCGTCTTACTCTTAATTCTTTCAATAATAACTCTACCATACATTTTACCAGATATTCTCGACAGACTTATTCCCTATAATTTTTGCACTCTCTTTTGTCCCCCTTTGCCTTTTTACTAAGGAACTATGCATACTCTCTGCCAATCCCTAGGCACCTTACCATCTTCCACACATTTATTAAATACGAGCACCAACCACTCCAATACTATATCCCCACCTGCTTTTAACATTTCTATCTTTAGCCCATCAATCCCAGCTGCCTTACCTCTTTTCATTCCACCCACTGCCTCATGAACTTCCCCACACTCACAACTGGCTCTTCCACACTCCTAAAAGATGTTATTCCTCCTTGCTCTATACACGAAATCACAGTTTCCCCTGTCTTCATCAACATTTAACAACTCCTCAAAATATTCCTCCATCTTTCCGATACCTCTAACTCTCCATTTAATAACTCTCCTCTTATTTTTAACTATAAATCCTTTCGTTCCTAGGCTTTCTCAACTTATTAATCTCATCCAAAATTTTTTCTTATTTTCAACAAAATGAAAACATCTCACCCACTTTACATTTTCTGTCTTTTAAATTGCTTCACCACTCTCTTAACCTCTCTTTTCTCTCCATATACTCCTCCCTCCTTGCATCACTTCTACTTTGTAAAACCTCTCATGTGCTAACCTTTTCTCCTTTACTACTCTCTTTACATCATCATTCACCAATCGCTCTTCTTCCTCCCGCACCCACTTTCCTGTAACCACAAACTTCTGCTGAACACTCTAACACTACATTCTTAAACCTACCCCAACATCTTTGACCCCATTGCTTATACTCTACTAGCCCATCTATCCTCCAATATGTGTTTATATCTTACCCTAACTGCCCCCTCGCTTAGTTTATAAACCTTCTCCTCTCTTACTTGCTGCTTCTATTTTCTTTAAATAGCCTTAAATACCCAACAATTTATCGATAAATGGTTCCCCTATTACAAGACCCCTGAGGTAAATTTTAGGTTTTCTCCTTGACTGTAATCATAAATTTCATTCCAAAATCCAACAAATATCCAAGAAAATTTCCAAATCAGTAGGCATCCTTTCCAAGATACGATACTATGTACCCAAACGACACTCAAATTCAAATTCAAATTCAAAGTGGGGTGTCTTATATTATACATTTTATGAAGTAGATATTACAAGATGGCAATAATATGCCTAGGTATGCCTAGGTTTTAGGCAGTCTTATGATAGGTCTTATAATAGCGCAAATGATTATACTGTGTGGTTGGTAATTGTAGTGATTAACTAGGTTTATAAATTGAGGTACTGAAATTTAACATTTAAGAATTTAACAATTAGTTTAAGAATTTAACAATTAGTTTAAGAATTTAAAATTATTTATATTAAATGATAAAGGTGATGTACATAATACCATACCACTCTTAAATTTTCCCTACCTCATCTATGGTATTTCTGCCTGGGGATCAACCACCTTAAACCTTTAATAACCCAAAAAAACTGCTGTGCAGATGATTATCAACTCCTGTGCCAGACAGCACACCCCACCACTTTTCAAAAGAATGAACCTACTAAATATACGAGACAATATATTATTGCCCTACTATATATAAAGAACATTAAACTCAAATAAACCCTCCTTAAATTTCTCCTGATAGCTACAACAGAACGTTCAGTCACAATACAAGTAAAAGGCATTCTTCGCATCCCTAGCGTCAGTCTCGCACTATGCAAAAAAGCAATGACATAAAAAGGAGCCCGAAGATCTGGATTTACTACCTGAACTGGTAAAGGAAAAGTAATGTGAAGGACCTGGGAGTGATAATGTCAGAGGATTACATTCAAAGACCACAACAATGTATCTACCTTATCTCCTAGAAAAATTATAGGATGGGTAATGAGAACCTTCAAAACTAGGGACCCAAGCCCAGCGATTCTCTTCAGATCGCTTGTTCTCTTAGGTTGGAATACTGCGTACACTAACTGCCCCCCTTTAAGTCAGGTGAAATTGCTGACCTGGAGATGTACAAAGAACTTTCACGGCACACATAAGTACGATAAAGCACCTAAATTATGAGAAAGGTTGAAGTCCCTGATTTTATTCCCTGAATGGCGAAAGAAAACATGATAATATACCTTGGAAAATCCTAGAGGGATTAGTACCAAACTTGCACACGAAAATCTCCCATGAAAGCAAAAGACTCAGCAGGAGATGCAACATTCCCCAAATGAAAAGCAGAGGCGCCACGAGTACACTGAGAGACAACAAATAAATGCCTCCCAGCAATATATTGGGGATTTCCAATAGACCCTGGCTATCTTCAAATGGACAGGCACCTAAAGTCAGTCCTGACCAGCCAGGCTGCAGTTCATCGTCAGTTTGCGGGGCAGCAGTAACAGCCTGGTTGATCAGACCCTGATCCACCACGAGGCCTGATCTCAGACCTCCGGGGGGCGTTGACCCCGAAACCCCTCCGGTATACTGCATTCAAATTTAGGGCTATGCTAAAAAATTATCTCATCTCTCAATACTAACCAAACCAACCAAAACAACTTCTAATCAGTTGGAAAACTCTCATAAATATTATATGACATCTAGTCTATTAAACATCTGCAACCATGAAATATTATTGTTTGAACCATTAATTGTAATATTGTTTTTTTTATGTGCATCTTCATGATTATTATTCTAATAAACCTCCACCTTTACTACCTCTCTGACTACGAAACCCAAAATTTGGTCATTTAAAAATCTCAGATATTATTTTAACTCCACAAGACTTTGAAAAGGCAAAATGACATGCCCATACACTGCCCCAGGCCCAGACTCGTAACTCGTGTTCATCAAGAATTGGAAGAAGCTCCCAGCATTCTATAGAGGAGCATGGACAAGGGTCATCCCTACACACTAAAACCAACAGACATAGTCCCACTCTACAAAGGTGGAGTAAAGCATTTGAAAGTACAGACCATGCCACTAACATCCCATATCATATAAATCTTTGAGAGGGTTCTAAGAACAAGTGCCCCACCTGATACCCATCAGTTCACAACCCAGGGCAACACGGGTTTAGAGCGGTCGCTCCTGCCTGTCCCAGCTACTGACCACTATGACAAGGTCCTGGATGCTGAGAAAATAAACAAAATAAGATGTAGTATACACAGACTTTGCAAAAGCTTTCGACAAATGTGACCATGATGCAATAGCTCACAAAATGCGTGATAATGGAAAACACGAAAAGTTGATAGATGGATATAACTTCCGACAAATAAACACAAAAAGTAATAGTAAACAGAGTAAAGTCCCAGGCAGCTACGGTGAAAGGCTCTGTTCCACAAGGCAAAGTACTCACTCCCATTCTATTCCTCATCCTCCTTTCTGACATAGACAGAGATGTAAGCCATAGCTCTGTGTCTTCCCTTGTGGATGACACCCGGATTCCATGACAGTGACCTCCATCAAGACACTGCAAGACTCAAGCGGACATCAACCAAATCTTCAAATGGGCCACTGAAAACAAAGAAGTTCAACGGGGAAATATTTCAACTACTCAGATATGGAAAACTTTCTGAAATTAAAAATGTATCAGGGTATATGACAAATTCTAACCATACAAAAAGAAAAAAGTAATGTGAAGGACCTGGGAGGATAATGTCAGAGTATCTCGTCTTCAAAGTCCACAACAAGTATCTACCGCATTCAGGAAAATGATAGGATGGATAATAAGAACCAAAACTAGGGATGCCTCCATATTGTAAATCTAAAAATGAATGTTCAAATCTATCTGAATATTGTAAATCTAAAAATGTATGTTCAAATGTATGCCCCATGACATAAATCAATTTAGATTAAGAATTAATATTAGTCTGCCCGAAATGTCTAGGCATCCCCGAAATGCCTAGGCATGCCTAAATGCCTAGGCATGCTAGTGGCCATCTTTTGTAATAGACATTTTTATAACATGTAAACCAAACATTGTAAGCTTTAAAAGGGAAATAAATAATTTTAATTTTAATTTTAATGATGATTCTCTTAAATCGCTTGTTCTCTTTAGGTGAATACTGCTGTACACTAACAACCCCCTTCAAGGCTAAGGGACACTGCAGACCTGGAGTGAAAAAAAGAACTTTCACGGCAAAAGTATGATAAAGCACCTAAATTACTGGGAACGGTTAAGGTCCTTGATCAGTATTCCCTGGAACGCAGGCGAGAGATACATGACAGTATACACTTGGAAGGTCCTGGAGGGATTGGTACCAAACCTGCACATGAAAATCACTCCCTATGAAAGCAAAAGACTCGGCAGGAGATGCAACATTCCCCCAATGAAAAGCAGGAGTGCCATGAGTCATTGAGAGACAACACAATAAGTGTCCGGGGCCCAAGAGTATTCAACTGCCGCCTAGCATACATAAGGGGATTACCAATAGACCCCTGGCTGTCTTAAAGAAGGCACTGGACAGGCACCTAGTCAGTTCCTGATCAACCAGGCTGTGGTTAGTACGTCAGTTTGCGTGTGGCCAGCAGTAACAGCCTGGTGATCAGACCATGATCCACCATGAGGCCTGGTATCCAGACCGAGCCGGGGGCATTGACCCCGAAACCCTCTCCAGGTAAACCTCGCATTAGTATTAAGATAAAATAAAGATTTATTAAAAGTTAAGCACTCTTATCTTGTCTAGACTTAAGAGGTTATTTGTACTAAGATTAGTCTGCCCGAAATGCCTCGGCATGATAGTGGTTTTCTTTGTACTTAACAAATCAAAATTTTAATTACACATTATAACCTTTGCAAAGAAATAAAATCTTTATTCTTTATTCTTTTTTAATGTAAGAGGCGAGTAGTATTTATTTGAGCATACAATGCATATACAGTACACTTATTACTTACCTTAAAAATTTGTAGTCCTAATTAAGGGTGAGAGGTGAGTATTTATTGTACAAAGAGGAAGAAGTAGTACAAAGAGTGGAAGTACAAAGAAGTTCACAGTAAAGGGTTAGTTGGTGTGTTCGTCTGTGTTTACATTCTCTGTGTCTCTCATGGCAGCAGAAAATATTTAACTCAGTGAACAAGGTATTTTCAGTTCAGTTCAGACTCACAGGTAAGGACCCACTAGGGCGAGGGGAAGTGGGACAGACGATGAATAGCCGGTGAGAGGAAGAGCTGAAGAGAAGAGAAAGAGTCAGGACTAAACCCAACAGTCTAACTACTGATCTTTTAGTGAACAAGGTATATCGATGGTAATAATAATAATATTAATAATAATAATAAATAATCGCTCTGGAGTGCTTTTTATGTCATATTTAGCATAGGTATCGTAACGACATTTAAAGCATTCCAGAGCGATTATCATATTATTATTATTATTATATTATTATTATTATTATTATTATTATTATTATTATTATTATTATTATTATTACTATCGACATACTACCTTGTTCACTGACTTTAATAATTTCTTAACCTGCCACGAGACACAGAGAATATAAACACACAGACAAACACCCCAATGGAAATAAGTCACTCTGACTTTTTTTGGGTTATCCTAGGTTCTCTACACATATGCTGCCATGTATGATAATCTATGTAACTATTTGTGTATACCTGAATAAACTTACTTACTTACTAGCTAACCCCTTTACTGTGAACCTCTTTTGTACTTCTGTTTTCCTCTTGTTTTTCCTCCAAGTGCTGCTGCACTTTAACTCTATCTTGTACTATGGGGTGCACAATAAAGTCAAATTTGTACAAATATGTAGTCTTGGAGACAGTGAAAGCTATTGTACTGAGTGGCTGTAGGAAGGAGATTGAGATGCTTGACGCTGAGACACCATGCTTCCCTTTTTCATGACCCAAGTTCTCAAACGGCAAGAGCCGTCATAACTTTGAGTTGTCGGTAAACGAGTGCGTCGGTAAGTGAGGAGGCTGTGCTGAGGAGTTGTGTACCCATATACTACAGGAAAAAGTGAAAATACCTTGAAAATTGAATTATAAAAATTTAATAAAAAATAAATAAGTTAAGAGAGAGGCTTGGAGAGCTGACAACTGTTGATCTATCATCACACGTAATATAGTGAGTGATGATGGTATTGATGTGCAGTGATATGGTGGTGATCTTAAATTGTGGATTATAACAATCTTGCAATCAATTCCCAATGCATAGTGTATATGTGGTGTAATATATGGGTGTATATGTGGTGTAATATATGGGTGTATGTGGTGTAATATATGGGTGTATATGTGGTGTAATATATGGGTGTATATGTGGTGTAATATATGGGTGTATTGTAGTGTAATATATGGGTGTATATGTGGTGTAATATATGGGAGTATATGTGGTGTAATATATGGGTGTATATGTGGTGTAATATATGGGTTAGTGATGTATCGGATATTTGCATCTGCATCTGATCCCATCTGCGGAACATCCACACAATTTCTTACATCCGTATCTGCATCCCATCCGTATTTCACAGCAAACAGATATCCGTATATACATCCGCATCAAAACCGTGGAACATCCGCACAATTTACATCCGCATCCGCATTCACATCCGTAAAATGAGTAAAACATCCATATACACATCTGCATACCGGATATCTAAATTTTCACATCCGATACATCCCTAATATGGGTGTTTAGAGTAGGCCCGCTTACGGCGTTTCACCTTACAGCATTCTTCTAATATGGCAATTTAAAATTATGACAAAAACTCACTACACAGCTCCCCGTCTTTCTAATACGGGACGCCCCATGGTTTGTTTACATTCTCCGTAATCGAAGGACATCTTTCTATTATGTCTGAAAACTTTCCAAAATTTCAGGTGTTTTAAAGTTATTGCATATTTTTTTTTTCAACAACCGGCCATCTCCCATTGAGGCAGGGTGACCCAAAAAGAAAGAAAATCCCAAAAAAGAAAATACTTTCATCATTCAACACTTTCACCTTACTCATACATAATAACTCTCTTTGCAGAGGCACTCAGATACGACAGCTGAGAATAAGTCCCCTCCCAACTGTCACTATCCCAGACCCCTCCTTTAAAGTGCAGGCATTGTACTTCCCATTTCCAGGATTCAAGTCCAACTAAATCAATTTCCCTGAATCCCTTCACAAAATATTACCCTGCTCACACTCCAACAGCTCGACAAGTCCCTAAAACCATTTGTTTCCATTCACTCCTATCTAACACGCTCACACATGCTTGCTGGAAGTCCAAGCCCCTCACCCACAAACCTCCTTTACCCCTCCCTCCAACCTTTTCGGGGACGACCCCTACCCTGCCTTCCTTCCCCTACAGATTTATACGCTCTCCAAGTCATTCTACTTTGATCCATTCTCTCTAAATGACCAAACCACCTTAACAACCCCTCTTCAGCCCTCTGACAAATACTTTTAGTAACTCCACACTTCCTCCTAATTTCCCCACTCCGAATTTTCTGCATAATATTTACAACACACATTGCCCTTAGACAGGACATCTCTACTGCCTCCAGCCGCCTCCTCACTGCAGAATTGGTACCACTATACTTTCGTACATTCCCTTCTTTGCCTCCATGGATAACGTTTTTGTCTCGCAGCAGATACCTCAACGCACCACTCACCTTTTTCCTTCATCAAATCTATGGTTAACCTCATCCTTCATAAACCCATCCGTGACAAGTCAACTCCCAAATATCTGAAAACATTCACTTCTTCCATAATCCCTCTCCAATGTGATATCCAATTTTTATTTATTTAAATCGTTTGATACCCTCATCACCTTTCTCTTACCTATGTTCACTTTCCACTTTCTACCTTTACACAACCTCCCAAATTCGTCCACTAACCTTTGCAATTTTTCTTTAGAATCTTCCATAAGCGGGATGGGTCCTACACAGATGACAGCAAGGAAATGAGTGAGTTACTAAAGTCCCAGTATGACTCAGTTTTGAGCCGCTAACCAGACTGAAAGTCGAAGACCTAAATGTTTTTATGAGAGTGCCACAGAACTTGGCAGACGCATGCCTGTCTGACATTCTCTACGCCAAATGACTTCGAAAAGGCAAAAAATGACATGGCCATGCACTCCGCTCCAGGCCCAGACTCATGGAACTCCGTGTTCATCTAGAACTGCAGAAGCCCCTATCACGTGCTTTTAACATCCTATGGAGAGGGAGCATGGACGCTGGGGTCGTCCCACAGTTACTAAAAACAACAGACATAGCCCCACTCCACAAAGGGGGCAGTAAAGCAATAGCGCTAACGTCCCATATCATAAAAATCTTTGAAAGGGTTCAAGAAGTATGATCACCACTCATCTAGATACCCATCAATTACACAACCCAGGGCAGCATGGGTTTAGAAGGTCGCTCCTGTCTGTCCCAACTACTGGACCACTACGACAAGGTTCTGGATGCTCTAGAAGACAAACAGAATGCAGATGTTATATACACAGACTTTGCAAAGCCTTTGACAAGTGTGACCATGGTGTAATAGCACACAAAATGCGTGATAAAGGAATAACAGGAAAAGTTGGTAGATGGATCTATAATTTCGTAACAAGTAGAACACAAGGAGTAGTAGTCAACAGAGTAAAGTCCGAGGCGGCTACGGTGAAAAGCTCTGTTCCACAAGGCACAGTACTCGCTCCCATCCTGTTCCTCATCCTCATATCGGACATAGACAGGGATATAAGCACAATGCCGTGTCTTCCTTTGCAGATGACACCCGAATCTGTACGACAGTGTCCACCGTTGAAGACACTGCAAGACTCCAAACAGACATAAACCAAATCTTTAAATGGGCTGCAGAAAACAATAAGAAGTTCAATGATGAGAAATTTCAATTACTCAGATATGGAAAACGTGAGGAAATTAAAATCTCATTGGAGACAAAACAAATTCCAACCACTAATAGAGCGAAAACCTAAGGTCAAAGGCCTGGGAGTGATCATGTCAGAGGATCTCACCTTCAAGGACCATAACACCATAGCAATCGCATCTGCTAGAAAAATGACAAGATGGATAATGAGAACCTTTAAAACCAGGGATGCCAAGCCCATGTTGACACTTTTCAGGTCGCTTGTTCTATCTAGGCTGGAATATTGCTGCACACTAACAGCACCTTTCAAGGCAGGTGAAATTGCTGACTAGAAAATGTGCAGAGAACCTTCACGGCATGCATAACTGCAATAAACCACCTCAATTACTGGGAATGCTTCAAGTTCCTAAACCTGTACTCCCTAGAACGCAGGCAGGAGAGATACGTTATTATATACACATGGAAAATTCTCAAGGGATTAATACCAAACTTGCACACGAGAGTCACTCCCTACGAAAGCTAAAGACTCGGCAGGCGATGTAACATCCCCCCAATGAAAAGCAGGGGTGCCACTAGAACGTTGAGAGACAACACAATAAGTGTCAGGGGCCCAAGACGATTCAACTGCCTCCCAGCATACATCAGAGGATTACCAACAAACCCCTGGCTGTCTTCAAGCAGGCACTGGACAGGCACCTAAAGTCGGTACCTGACCAGCTAGGCTGTGGTTCGTATGTTGGACTGTGTGCGGCAAGCAGTAACAGCCTGGTTGATCAGGCTCTGATCCAACATGAGCCCTGGTCACAGACCGGGCCACAGGGGCGTTGACCCCTGTATAACGACGATATTTGGGGTTTTCTTGGAGGTGTGGTTGAAATGATAAGGCTTCGGAGGCTTCTTACTTTATTTGTAATAAAGGGCAGGGTACACAAGCTGTGTGTCTGTGGCCATGGCCCGGGTGGGCCATGCCTTGTGAGGGAGAGGAGTTAGGCCTTGTCTGAGAGAAGACTGGGCGCCAACTGAGGGAGAGGCAGACTCACATGGGTATGCCTACAGGCTTGCCCTCTGGCGGAAACTATGGGAACTAGCATGGCGCGAAATATGAACTCAGCTGGCAGACAGCATGGGCTGTCTATGCAGACAGTCAGGCTGTCTACATCGCTCGGTCATGCACCCATGGTCGTCCCAACCATGAATGGCAGTAAAAAAACTCTGGTCTCTCTCTCGCAAGAACAGGTCACAGAACACAAAAGAAAAATACATATACATATGGACATAGAAAAAAAAACTTCCTCCAGAGAGGGAAGAAAAACGGTGTGCTTCGTGGTCTAAGGCAGTGAGCATTGATGCAGCACTGCACGCCTTCCTGCGTCTGGATACATACTGCAACACGGGAGACATAGCTGCGACTGAGCTGTAATGTAACAGGGAACGGTCTCCTCTGGGAGGTGAAGCAGACATCGTAATAGTCGCTGCAGGGGTCACTCAACCTGGGGCACAACCTGCTGGTGCCCTTGAGTGAGGCGTCATCAGTAGTCGCAACAGGACAGGACTGGCAAGTGACTCAGGAGGACATTCCTCGACTAGTACTGTCACTGCTGGCGAGTGTGGAGTGAGTCGTGACAGGGACGACTCAACGAAACATCTGGAGGTCGTAATAGCATACACCATACAGCAGTGAGTGGGCTGCAGTCAAAGTGACATCATCTTTGTGCAGGCTGCTCACTGAAGCTGTGACACGAGGCTGACAGTCGCCTGCCAACAGGCTTAACTGCGGCTCGACGAGTGTCATCTCTCGACAGTAGAAGTTACAGCAGAGGGCAGTGTAAGCGTCCCGAACTGGTCATCTGCAATAATTGGACTGACGGTCTAGGAGGTGAAGTGGAACGTTCTCGATGGGAGAATCGTTGCGGGTACGATTCAGCAAAGGCATCTACGAGTGGTGAACAATAAGAGCTTTCTGTACAGGGCGGTCGGACACTCGTAACTGACGCCTGGACTGACAAATGTCAGCTGTCAAGCGCGCGGGGCGCGGGTGACACCGAGTGACAAAGTAACACACAGGTGCTACATAGGACACACGAGAAAACTGCACACATACTGCACATGTGGTACAACAGCTTACTAGCAAATGACGCTTTTCTGTATAAAAATCGTCACTAAGCAATACTGGAACATGTGAGAACACTGACTGAGAGAAATAATGAATGAACACTCGACTTATATCTTCTCTCAAACTTCTCGAAAATAATGAAAATAAAATTCTCACTGTGAAACTAGAACACTCGGAACATCATATGGGTGATGTCAGGCGTGACGTCATGATGGATGTCATGGGGTGACATCGCAAGTGACGTCAGGCATACATCGTGGGTGACGTCCTGGAGCCAGGCAGCATCGTGATGTCAGCAGCATGGTGGTGACGTCCTGGAGTCAGGCAGCATCGTGGTGACGTCAGTGGAGAAAGGCAGCATCGTGACATCAGCAGCATCGTGGTGACCTCATGTTGATGCGGCAGCAGACCACAGCATGGCCTGGGATCTGGCCTAACCCACATGGCGTGGTCACACCCCACATGGGTTGATGATCCACGTGGCTTGGAGATCCACATGGCTTGGTGATCCACATGGCTTGGTGATCCACATGGCTTGGAGATCCACATGACTTGGAGATCCACGTGGCTTGGTGATCCACGTGGCTTGGAGATCCACGTGGCTTCGAGTGGCCTCGACACTCAGATACACAGTTCTGGCAAGAATTCACAAGGAAATTAACAGAAAACAGCACAGAGGGAGTGAGAGCAGTGGTGAGTGAGTGTGTGGCGTACACTAGGGCGACTTTGTATGGTGAGAGACGGCCGCGCGCTTACCTCACCACACCCATACACGAGGGAGACACCCAAACTAGACGCTGAAATCACAACAAACTCACCTCTGAAGTGCTGATATAGCAGTGCTGAGCTGAACAACAACAGCAGAACATGCTGGCAAGGCTGAACACGTGACTGAGAAAGAGATTTTTTTTTTTTTTAGATTTTGCCACCGAAGTGGCTAGTTTATTGTGCACCCCATATCCATCCTGTGGACGGTAGCGCAAGAGCATATGGATACACAAAAGGCCTAGGCACTAGGCCCCAAAGGGGTTAACAATTGTACATTTGGGTTTATATCTACATTTCAATTATCTGTTACAAGCAGGTATCTTATTTCATGAATAAGATATCTTGACATGTCACATAGGTTATTATATTGTCTATCTCTATATTCCTCAATAAGTGCACAATTAAGCACATAGTGTTCAAGACAGTGACCATATGCCTGATCACATAATTTGCATTTAGTTTGATCATCATCTGTGTATCTCCCAAACTGCCAGAAGTACTTGTAGCCAAGCCTAAGCCTGGCCACTACAACATCAGTCAGTCTGTTCACATTGCAAGTTGCTCCACAAACATGCCCATCTGTGCTCGCATTATCATGAGCACAGATAGGCACGTTCATGGAAATTAATTTGGATTTATATCTACAGTTTACTTATCTGTTAAAAGCAAATTTAGGAAATTTGCTTAGAATAAGTGGTATCCTACCTTCACTAATAAGATATCTTGACATGTCACATAGGTTATTATACTGTCTATCTCTATATTCCTCAATAAGTGGACAATTCAGCACATAGTGTTCAAGACAGTGACCATATGCCTGATCACATAATTTGCATTTAGTTTGATCATCATCTGTGTATCTCCCAAACTGCCAGAAGTACTTGTAGCCAAGCCTAAGCCTGGCCACTACAACATCAGTCAGTCTGTTCACATTGCAAGTTGCTCCATAAACATACTTATCTACATTCATGTTATCATAGTGGGTTATAGATCTACTCAGGCTTCTAACTGCATTCCTATAGCTATCATTTTCATTATTTATTTATCTCCTAATATTATTCCTAATGCTAGACACAGATATACCAAAGTTATATTCTACATTCTCCTTATGGGTGCTCTTCTTGGCTAACATATCAACTTTATCATGAAGGAGTAATTCAATGTGTGACGGAATCCATAGCAAATGTACTTTAATTCCTTTGTCCCGGATTTTTGAGTATCTATACCTGGTGTGGGGAATTAAGAGATTACCTGTCTGGGCTTCACCGCCACTTACAACAAAATAATCTCCCGGGGAGTGGACCGACTAGTATAATTTTACCGCGGTTACCCCCGTTGAGGCGTGTGAGAAAACTTGCCCCACTCCTGGTCACATTTAAGGGGACCCTTCGATATTCTCACTCTAAATCCACATCTATCCTTGACCAGTTTATTAAGAATGAGTAACACCAATGGTTACGGTATTGGTAAATTTTGTGGACTGTATGGGTTAATGTCTGACTGATTGGGGAGAAGGAGGAAAGAGTACAACTTAATATCACTCACCCTTTATCCGTGCCATTGCTGTTCACTTGAAGATACCGTCATTATCATTCCCACCGTAAACCCACATTCTCCCAACATACCTACTGGCCAGACGGTTGCTAAGACAATAAGAGTACTTACAGTGGGGAAGAAACAACATTCTTGTCGCTATTCTTCGACGGATCTCGTGGTCCTGCTCGGTAGATTATTCTTCCGGCAAGACGATGATGTTGGTGGTTGTCCCGATGAGTCAAGAGAAGATTTATCCCTTGAACTCTCTTACGCCCACGAGACCGGGCGTTATTTAACGTGGTTGGTCGGGGTAGTGATTCATATCCTCTCACTAAACCCCTTCAGTAGAGTTTATACGCAACACTTTACACACTATTCACACGTCGGTTTAATGTCCCGTTAATTTACTCTCGTTAGAAGTTGATCCATTAATAATTGTGTAAGATGAACGCTGATCGAAGCGACGCACATTTCCGCCATCAACACCGCCATCAACACCGCCATGACGGCGTCGCTCACTGGTTAACACATTATCACTCTATTATTATAGTTTCTTGGACTTAATGTCCCACATTATGCCCGGCGAATATTCATAACATTCACTATTGTGAAGAGAGACCATTAACCGCGATTTGGTCGTAGTAAACGCCGATTTCCATCTCCATTATATCCAGAGCCCACCCATCGTTCACCTCCATTCACCTTTATCCCACGAGCGCGACTAACCTCGTATGACCCAGTACCGCGTACCCAAGCCACCGTCGCGATGGTTCTTTCCTCATCTCAAGAAAAATACGAACCAACAGCCACACATTAAGAATATTCACATTAGAAAGGCTATCGAGTATAACCTTTCGGAAAATACCAATATTTTCACACTGCGGCGGGCCGAGTTCGTTGTTAGACGATTCAAATCGAGTCAGTTTGCAACAGGAGTTTCCAGCCCGCCCGGGACTGAACAGCTGTCTTCCTGGTAGGCCGAACCACCCTTTCTGTCTCTGGTATCCCCTGGTCTGTGTCGTCTTCAACATCACTCGTGTCACTTTCCCTTAGGGTTTCGTTCACAGTTGATAGAACTCCCTTTAATTCTAAGGGGATTAACTTATTAATGGTACGTAAACTCTCTTGGCCTCGACACAACACTTTGACATTCCTGACAACACCCTGAGCGTCTGGATACAATGTTACTATCTTACCCAGAGGCCACAATGTTCGAGGTTGCTCAGTATCAATTAACACAATGTCACCCGGTTGAATATTCTGTCGATTAGCCGCTTCTGACGCACCATAAAAATGTTCACGTAGTGTAAGGAGATACTCTTTACGCCACACATTAGACCAGTGATTAATTACTTTATTTAACATCTTAAATTTATCACTTAATACTGTCACATTATTATAATCGTCATCAATTTCCTCAGGATTATCTCTATAGATAGGTGCAGCTTCTAGTTTCCGTCCACATATCAAGTGAGAAGGAGTCAGTACTTCTGCGTCGGGAGTATCAATTATGTACGAGAGAGGACGATTATTTATCCGATTCTCTGCCTCCACTAATACTGCCCGGAACTCCTCCAAGTTAATTCGTTTCCGGTGTAGTACTTTACGCAGACACCTCTTCACTGTACCTATCAGTCTTTCATACAATCCCCCTTGCCAAGGGGCCCTGGGAGCTATAAACTTCCAGCCACACCCTCGCTGATTTAACAGAGACTGTACTTCATTACTCTCATTTAATTCCCTCAAATGTTGCGCTCCCGCTACAAAGTTAGTGGCATTATCTGAAATCATGAGTCTCGGACAGGATCTCCTAGCTGCAAATTTACGAAACAGCTGTATGAACTGTTCTGCAGACAAATCCTGTGCCACTTCTAAGTGTACTGCCCTTGTAGTACAAGTGAATAGACACACATACACCTTTAAAGGAACACCATCTGCAGTACCCGTTAAAATGATGGGGCCACTGTAATCTACACCGGTTACATCAAATGGCTTTATTAACTGCACTCGTTCCTTGGGCAATGGTGGAGGTCCTGGATACATATAGGTTCTGGCATCCACTCGACGGCACACTACACATGTCTTGATGACTCGTTTCACACTCTGTCGTCCTTGAGGGATCCAGAAAGTTTCCCTAATACAATTTAAGGTATCTTGTACTCCACCATGCATCACATTTTTATGGGCATTTAATACAATTAAAGTTGTCAGATGATGAGTCTTGGGCAGCAAGATAGGGTGTTTAGTATATTCACCCAATTCAGCATTTTGCAATCTACCTCTGCACTTGATTACGTCATCCTCCAAGTATAGCCCTAATTTCTCTATTATTGTACCCTTCCCAAGTTTTCCATCCTTAGTAATTTAATCTCCTCTCCATAGATTTCTCCTTGTACTCTCTGTACCCAGTATTTCAGGGGATGAGGAAAATCATACGGGATATTCATCTTGTTTATGAATTTAAACACCAACTTCGTGACATTAATCAACTTTGGGAAGGATGAGTATCTATTTATATCAATGGCTAAGGAGGGACCGAGGACTGGAGCCGTGTTCACAGTAGTTTCCACCGGAGCAATATGCGCCTTTTGAACAGGCCAGTTAATTTTATCCACCAACCAACTGGGTCCCTTAAACCATGATAAAGTCTTCACAAATTTTACATAAGTCAACCCACGAGACAAGAAATCAGCTGGGTTCTCCGCCCCGGGAATATGGTTAAAAGTTAACTTATGTTGACCCAAACTGTCATATTTCTCTTGCATCTGGTTAATTTCTGCGACTCTATTTTGCACGAATATAATCTTGTTGGTTCCGTTGCGGATCCACTGCAAGGATACCTCATTATCAGACCAAATTATGGTGTCGCTAATATTTATCTCCGGCAATTTACTCCGTATATAATCAGCTAATTTGACACCCACATAAATGGCGGTTAATTCCAACTGAGGTAAGGTACGTAATTTAATTGGAGCCACTTTAGCTTTAGACATGACAAGAGAAATGTCTTTTACATTGAAGATAAGCGACTGCTCCATACGCTAATTTAGAAGCATCGCAAAAGATGTGGAGTATATGATTCCCTTCTTGAACTGCCACCCGCGCGGGAACCCAACATTGGAATTTTCTCGTAATCACCAATTAATTCTTCCCACCTGTTAACGAATTCTTCAGGTAGGGTTTCATCCCAAGCACAATTCTGCTTCCATGCCTCTTGTACTAACAATTTCCCTCGGATTGTAAGAGGCGCCACTAAGCCTAGTGGATCGAAACATTTTGAAATTTCAGCAAGTAGGACTCTCTTAGTTAATTTATTGGGCATACTATAATTATTAGGCTTTAACGATATCAAGTCTCTCTCAGTATCCCAAGTCAGTCCCAATACATTGCTACACCTAGATACTCCATCTCCGGGATTGTCTTTATTTATTCGGTCCTTTAACCTGGACGAATTACTGTTCCACTCCCTGAGAGGCATATTTGCACCTTGCATTATGTCATTAGCCCCTTCATATATCTTCATTAGCTCCTCTTCAGTTGACGTCACACCCAGGAAATTGTCCACATAGAATTGTTTACTCATTATTTCACTCAGTGGACCACCTGTACGTTTAAGATGCGCATTTATCGTCGCCTGAAGTAAGAACGGACTAGATGTAGCCCCGAATAAGACACTTCTGAATCTGAAGGTTTTCAGCGGACTAAGTGGATTGCTAGGATCCTCTGGCCACAGAAATCTTGTGTAATCCCGATCCGTTTCTTGCAATCCCACTCTCAGGAAAGCTTTACTTATATCTGCCGTAAAGGCATAATCATTAACTCTGAAATTCAACAACACATCTCCCAATTTCTCCGTCAGCGACGGACCTGTCATTAAACAATCATTCAAACTAGGTACATTTTTATTACCCCTGGCACTACAATTAAACACGATCCTCAAAGGAGTGGTTTTCGAATCCTTCTTTACTCCGTGATGAGGCAAGTAGTGGCCATGAATATTGGCTTGCTCAGGGGGTACCTCCTCTATGAACTGGTTAATTAACTGTTCATTAATGATCCCATTATAAGCAGTCAGCAATTCTGGTGTCTTACTCAATTCGTGGAGCTGGGCCTTTAACTGACCATACGCCATCCGGTAATTAGTGGGTAGTTCCGGATGGTTTAGCTTCCATGGGAGTCGCACCCAGTATTGTCCAGACTCGAATTTAACATCCTTCAGGTATTGTTCCTGAGTGAAGGAATCATCTGGACTTTCTTCATTTACATTAATCCCAATACTGTCCAGTTCCCACAATTTGTGCACTGGTTCAACAGCATTCTCTATTGAAGAATATGTACACTGGGGTGACGTTTCATGTGTAAGACACGCAGTGACTGCATTTACGGCTTCCTCCAGTCATTCATTACTGCGAGGAAGCCTGCCATAAATTACATGGCCTGCTCTAGTGTTGAGAAGAGTGACACCGCATCTCTTCGTCATACCCTTCACAAAGGCTGCATAATAGTCGCTGCCTATTAATACACCTATTGGTCCCACAGAGTCATTATTGACCACTGAGGGTGCCAGTTTCACATTATTCTGTGAGAGTCTCTGCGTGGTGGCATTAAGACCCACAGTGGAGATCTTCTCCGGTAGTCTATCCACGACTACTGCATTAACTTGGGTCTTCTCTCTGCCCAGACCGACGTTTATATAAACCGTGTCATATGACTGGGCCCTTTTATCTGAGAGAAAACCCGACAATTTTAATGTGGTAGGATCCCCCCTTCGTACTTTCATCCCATTAAGGCAACTGCGCTTTATGAAAGTACGTTGTGATCCCTGATCTAACAACGCTGTTACGGTCTTGGATTTACGCCATTTACCGTTAACTGTCATATCCAACACAGGTAGTGCTACTTCAGCTAAACCATTACGAACGTTAGCTGCAAGTTTTACGTGCGCCACTGTAGTGTCGGGGTGATTGTCCTTACCATTACTAGGATTACACCCGCTCTTACACATCACTATGTGGTGCCTGCCATTATTGCATTGGTGACAAGTATTCAGTTTGGTCTGGCAATCCCTCACATTATGATTACCAAGACATCGAATACACCGGTCTAGCTCCTCCAATCTCTTCACTTTCGCCTCCCAAGAATTGTAGGTAACGCAAAGTTTAGAGAGATGGGTTTCATTACAGAAGAGACAATCTCTCTTCTCTTGGTTCGACAGCTTACCCCCCGGGTTACCCTTATTGGGGTGTTTATTCTTTCTGTCTTGTTGTGACGAACCACTATTACTGGTCCCTGTCACTTGATATGTGCCAACATAACCCTTTTTAGTGGTTGGGTTGTAACTATTAACATTGGGATAATTTTTCCCTTTGTGGAACTTAGTTGATGACTCAACGTCACTATGACCGGTATTCTTAAAGGTGGGGGGCTGGCTAGTTTGCAACTGAACAATTAATTCTTGCAAACCTATCCTTATTTCCTCCAACCCAAAGTAACCTTTATGATACTTGTTAGACAACCACTCTATCGTCTTATGGTTCAATTGAGGTTGTATCATCCCACTCAATAACCAATCTGATGCCTCCAGATTATGTTTATTACTCAAGATTTTGAGGGTGCTCTCTAGTTTAATCCGAAATTGTTGTAAGCTTTTATAGTTGTGCTCTGGAGTTTTCAATTTAACCAGCGCAGTTATTAGATCCAGTCTACGCTGTTCCGTATTACCATAGGTACTCTTTAACAGACTAACAGCTTCTATATAAGAGTCGTTTATATTGGGGAAGGCCTGAACGAGAATGAGGGCATCTCCCCTCAATTGTCCCTTTAAATAAATCAACTTATTAACATGTTCAAGATCATTCCTATCATGTACCATTGCCTTAAAAATGGACCAAAATTCCTCCCAGCTGTCTCCTGGCTGGAACGACAGCAATTGTACCTCTGGGAGTTTGGGGAGGGACATCTTATTTACTGTGCGAGGCTGGCCCACTAAGTTATCTACTCTCTTTGCACTGCACAAAGCCCTAGTTTTACAGGACAGAATATGTTCCTCCACTTCATAATATTGCTCAAACAGTGTTTCTATTTCATCATTATCTGTACAATTCTCCATAAGGTCCTTTTCATATTCCTTAAACCACAACTTGTATGACTCATATTTACTATCTAAGGAGTCTAAATACAATTTTAATTCATCGGGGTCCACTGTACCTTGATCCATGAACTCCATGCACTTATTGAGTGCCTTTGTAACATGACCCTTACGAGCTTGTAACGAGGCTTTCTTTGCTTTAAGATCCCTGGGCTTGACACTCCCAGCAGTTTCATCGGGTCCAGCCATGGTTATAGGATTAATAACCACTGATGTCACAAATTAAATAAATTGTTTATAAAGGTGATTATCAAACCTTACTTTTGCACAAATCGTAGCCACGCCTGGGCTAGCAATTAATTGGACTAATTATTACAATTCACCCCACAATTAATTAATCTGTGTACTCTATACTCACTTTCTACAATCAGTCACTTAATTATTAAATAATTAATTCAATAATGATTAATTCACTAATCACCTCCGGTTCAGGAAGGACCAACGGGCGATGTGGGGAATTAAGAGATTACCTGTCTGGGCTTCACCGCCACTTACAACAAAATAATCTCCCGGGGAGTGGACCGACTAGTATAATTTTACCGCGGTTACCCCGTTGAGGCGTGTAGAAAACTTGCCCCACTCCTGGTCACATTTAAGGGGACCCTTCGATATTCTCACTCTAAATCCACATCTATCCTTGACCAGTTTATTAAGAATGAGTAACACCAATGGTTACGGTATTGTTAAATTTTGTGGACTGTATGGGTTAATGTCTGACTGATTGGGGAGAAGGAGGAAAGAGTACAACTTAATATCACTCACCCTTTATCCGTGCCATTTCTGTTCACTTGAAGATCCCGTCATTATCATTCCCACCGTAAACCCACATTCTCCCAACATACCTACTGGCCAGACGGTTGCTAAGACAATAAGAGTACTTACAGTGGGGAAGAAACAACATTCTTGTCGCTATTCTTCGACGGATCTCGTGGTCCTGCTCGGTAGATTATTCTTCCGGCAAGACGATGATGTTGGTGGTTGTCCCGATGAGTCAAGAGAAGATTGATCCCTTGAACTCTCTTTCGCCCACGAGACCGGGCGTTATTTAACGTGGTTGGTCGGGGTAGTGATTCATATCCTCTCACTAAACCCCTTCAGTAGAGTTTATACGCAACACTTTACACACTATTCACACGTCGGTTTAATGTCCCGTTAATTTACTCTCGTTAGAAGTTGATCCATTAATAATTGTGTAAGATGAACGCTGATCGAAGCGACGCACATTTCCGCCATCAACACCGCCATCAACACCGCCATGACGGCGTCGCTCACTGGTTAACACATTATCACTCTATTATTATAGTTTCTTGGACTTAATGTCCCACATTATGCCCGGCGAATATTCACAACATTCACTATTGTGAAGAGAGACCATTAACCGCGATTTGGTCGTAGTAAACGCCGATTTCCATCTCCATTATATCCAGAGCCCACCCATCGTTCACCTCCATTCACCTTTATCCCACGAGCGCGACTAACCTCGTATGACCCAGTACCGCGTACCCAAGCCACCGTCGCGATGGTTCTTTCCTCATCTCAAGAAAAATACGAACCAACAGCCACACATTAAGAATATTCACATTAGAAAGGCTATCGAGTATAACCTTTCGGGAAAATACCCAATATTTTCCACACCTGGCTTCTCCAATGAGCATGCTGTTAGAGTCATTATAGGAGTCAAGAGCCATCAATGATGACATAGAATCAGTAATGATGATAGAGTCAAGCTCAGTGTCATACGTTAGCTTTAGTGCCATAAGGATTGCAAACAATTCAGTTTGCAGTGTAGACGCCCAGTTGTTAATTCTTATGCCTAGTTCAAAAAAATTATTATTGTTCTTAACTAGGGAGGTGGCAACCAGAGCAGATGCAGCCCTGCCAGAAGACTCCTGTTTAGATCCATCAGTGTATATAACTTGAGATAACTGAGAAACAGCATGGGACGCTGTGCGTAGAGTCAGTGATGTCATTTCTCGGAGAATTCAACAGATTTCGGCCTGAATCCTGCTTATACCTGTGTCTGGATGCTGAGATTTGCAGACACGACATCAGGATAACCCCTCGCGTGATGAGGCACCGCTGTCACCATTTATAACGACGGTATTTGGCGTTTTCTTGGAGGCGTGGTTGAAATGATAAGGCTTCGGAGGCTTCTTACTTTATTTGTAATAAAGGGTGGGGTACACAAGCTGTGTGTCTGTGGCCATGGCCCGGGTGGGCCATGCCTTGCGAGGGAGAGGAGTTAAGCCTTGTCTGAGAGAAGTCTGGGCGCCAAGTGAGGGAGAGGCAGGGGTGAGGCAGACTCACATGGGTATGCCTACAGGCTTGCCCTCTGGCGGAAACTATGGGAACTAGCATGGCGCGAAATATGAACTCAGCTGGCAGACAGCATGGGCTGCTAACACCTGGAACTCTCTCCAGGTATACTCCAGGTAGCCCAGTATCATCAGCAAAATGTAACTGTGTCAACTCCCATTTTGCATTTAATTTCCCATAATTTAATCCCACCACTTCCCCCAACACCCTAGCATTTACTTCTTTTACAACCCCATCTATAAATATATTAAACAACCATGGTGACATTACACATCCCTGTCTAAGGCCTACTTTTACCGGGAAGTAATCTCCCTCCCTCCTACACACCCTAACCTGAGCCTCACTATCCTCATTAAAACTCTTTACAGCATTCAGTGACTTACTACCTATTCCATACACTTGCAACATTTGCCACATTGCTCTCCTATCCACTCTATCATATGACTTTTCTAAATCCATAAATGCAATGAAAACTTCCCTACCTATATCTAAATACTGTTCACATATATGCTTCAATGTAAACACTTGATCTACACATCCCCTACCCACATTGAAGCCTCTTTGCTCGTCTGCAATCCTACTCTTTGTTTACCTCTAATTCTTCAATAATAACCCTTCCGTACACTTTACCTGGTATACTCAGTAAACTTATTCCCCTATAATTCTTACAATCTATTTTATCCCCCTTCCCTTTCTATAAAGGAACTATACATGCTCTCTGCCAATCCCTAGGTACCTTCCCTTCTTTCATACATTTATTAAACAAAAATACCAACCACTCCAACCCTATATCCCCCCCCCCCTGATTTTTAACATTTCTGTCATGATCCGTCAGTTCCAGCTCCTTTAACCCCTTTCATTCTACGTAATGCCTCACGCACCTCCCCCACACTCACATCCTGCTCTTCTTCACTCCTATACGATGTTACACCTCCCTGGCCAGTGCATGAAATTACCGCCTCCCTTTTTTCATCGACATTTAAAAGTTCCTCAAAATATTCCCGCCATCTACCCAATACCTCCAGCTCCCCATCTACTAACTCCCCTACTCTGTTTTTAACTGACAAATCCATTCGTTCCCTAAGCTTTCTTACCTTGTTTATCTCAAAAAAAAATTCTTGTTTTCAGCAAAATTTCTTGACAGAGCCTCTCCCACTCTTTCATCTGCTCTTCTTTTGCACTCTCTCACCACTCTCTTCACCTTTCTTTTACTTAGGTGGCCCGGTGGTCTGATGGCTAGAGCTCTCGCTTCACACACGGAGGGCCTGGGTTTGATTCCCGGCGGGTGGAAACATTTTGACATGTTTCTAAAGAAATCTTATCTTATCCATATACCCTGCTCTTCTATTAACACTTCTGTTTTGTAAAAACCTCTCATAAGCTACCTTTTTATCTTTTATCACACCCTTTACTTCTTCATTCCACCACTCACTCCTCTTTCCTCCTTCACCCACCCTCTTATAGCCACAAACTTCTGCCCCACATTCTAATACTGCATTTTTAAAATTTTCCCAACTCTCTTCAACCCCCCCACTACTCATACATGCACTAGCCCACATTTCTGCCAATAGTTATTTTATATGTACTCTGATAACTATACTTATGTGTACCTGTACCTAAATATACTTACACTGTGCAGGCATGCAGGTACACATTAAAATTACTAAGAGTGTCCCTCTAGTCTTAACGCCTTAGTAATAATAATACGTAATAATAATCACTCTTGGGCAAATTAAATGTCTTATTTTACGTTAATATAGGCATTTTCATTAATCCATCTATGATATTTTCTTCAAAATTATATAAGAAACATGTTACATAGCATATAATCATAAAATGTTTATATAACAAAAAAAGGCATACATATAGAA
>WNWK01028341.1:0-25484 GCA_009830355.1 Cherax destructor | reverse complement strand
ATCTTTAAAAATCAATATTATTATAGAATATTCATATTATTTTCAAAAATACATGAAACATTAAAAGCTTCGAAAAATGTGCTAAAATGGTATTTTATTGCATATTTCGACGTTTTAGAGCGGTTTGAGTGCTTTTCTGGCAAAACTCATTTTTAGCTAAAATACTATATTATCAAACTTTTAAATAAATTTTCTGCAATTGAAATTTATGGAAAAGTAAGCAAATTTTATGATTTTTTTTATGGTATATTTTATCTAAAAATAGTTTTTTCAGAAAATCCTTAAAATGCAATGAATCGTCAAAAATGCAATAAAATAAGATTTATAGTATTTTTGAATATATATATATTATTTACATATTTTTAAAAATTCCCATTAAAAATCTATAAAAATCAATATTTTTATAGAATATTTCATATTATTTTCGAAAAATACATGAAACATTAAAAAGCTCAGAAAATGTGCTAAAATGGTATTTTATTGCATATTTCGACGTTTTAGAGCGGTTTGAGTGCTTTTCTGGCAAAACTCATTTTTTAGCTAAAATACTTAGATTATCAAACTTTTAAATAGAATTTCTACTGCAATTGAAATTTATGGGAAAAGTAAGCAAAATTTTATGATTTTCTTTTAGGAAGCTTACTCATAGGAATATTTTATCTAAAATTTTTTTCAGAAATTCCTTGAAAATGCTCTTGAATCGTCAAAAATGCAATAAAATAACGTTTTATAGCATTTTTGAATATTTATATATTATTTAATATTTTAAAAATCCAATAAAAATCTTTAAAAATCAATATTTTATAGAATATTCATATTATTTTCAAAAATACATGAAACATTAAAAAGCTCAGAAAAATGTGCTAAAATGGTATTTTATTGCATATTTCGACGTTTTAGAGCGGTTTGAGTGCTTTTCTGGCAAAACTCATTTTTAGCTAAAATACTATATTATCACACTTTTAAATAAATTTCTACTGCAATTGAAATTTATGGGAAAAGTAAGCAAAATTTTATGATTTTCTTTTAGGATTTACTATAGGAATATTTTATCTAAAATTTTTTTCAGAAAATCCTTAAAATGCATGAATCGTCAAAAATGCAATAAAATAACGTTTTATAGCATTTTTGAATATTTATATATTATTTAATATTTTTAAAAATCCCATTAAAAACTATAAAAATCAATATTTTTATAGAATATTTCATATTATTTTCAAAAATACATGAAACATTAAAAAGCTCAGAAAAATGTGCTAAAATGGTATTTTATTGCATATTTCGACGTTTTAGAGCGGTTTGAGTGTTTTCTGGCAAAACTCATTTTTAGCTAAAATACTAGATTATCACACTTTAAATAGAATTTCTACTGCAATTGAAATTTATGGGAAAAGTAAGCAAATTTTATGATTTTCTTTTAGGAAGTTACTCATAGGATTTTATCTAAAAATAGTTTTTCAAAAATCCTGAAAATGCCTTAATCGTCAAAATGCAATAAAATAAGTTTTATAGCATTTTGAATATTTATTATTTATTTATATATTTTTAAAAATCCCATTAAAAATCTATAAAATCAATACTTTTATTGAATATTTCATTTTTTTAAAAATCTGAAATATTAAAAGCTCAGAAAATTGCTAAAATGGTATTTTATTGCATATTTCGACGTTTTAGCGGTTTGAGTGCTTTCTGGCAAAACTCATTTTTAGCTAAAATACTTAGATTATCAAACTTTAAATAGAATTTCTACTGCAATTAAATTTATGGAAAAGTAAGCAAAATTTTATGATTTTCTTTAGGAAGCTTACTCATAGGTGTATTTTATCTAAAAATAGTTTTTCAAAATCCTTGAAAATGCCTTAAATGTCAAAAATGCAATAAAATAAGTTTTATAGCATTTTGAATATTTATTATTATTTAATATTTTCAAAAATCCCATTAAAAACTTAAATCATATTTTATAATATTCATTTATTTTCAAAATACTGAAAATTAAAAGCTCGAAAAATGTGTAAAATGATTTTATTGCATATTTCGACGTTTTAAGCGGTTTGAGTGCTTTGCAAACTCATTTTAGCTAAAATACTAAGATTTCAAACTTTAAATAAATTTCCACTGCAATTAAATTTATGGAAAGTAAGAAATTTTATATTTTTTGAGGTATATTTTATCAAAATAGTTTTCAAAAATCTAAAATCATAGTAAAAATGCAATAAAATAAGTTTATAGCATTTTGAATATTTATTATTATTTCATATTTTAAAAATCATTAAAACTTAAATCAATATTTTATGAATATTTCATATTATTTTCAAAAATAGAAACATAAAAGCTCAAAGCTAAAATCGTATTTTATTGCATATTTCGACGTTTAGAGCGTTTGAGTGCTTTTTGCAAAACTTTTTTTAGCTAAAATACTTAGATTTCAAACTTTAAATAAATTTCACTGCAATTGAAATTTATGGAAAAGTAAGCAAATTTTATATTTTTTTATGGATATTTTATCAAAATTTTTTCAGAAATTCCTAAAATGAACGTCAAAAATGCAATAAATAACGTTTTAGCATTTTGAATATTTATATATTATTTAATATTTTAAAAATCCTATTAAATCTTTAAAATCAATATTTATAGAATATTCATATTATTTTCAAAAATACATGAAACATTAAAAATCAAAAATGGCTAAAATGGTATTTTATTGCATATTTCGACGTTTAGAGCGGTTTGAGTCTTTTCTGGAAAACTCATTTTTAGCTAAAATACTATTATCAACTTTAAATAAATTTCTACTGCAATTGAAATTTATGGGAAAAGTAAGCAAATTATGATTTTCTTTAGGAAGCTTACTCATAGGAATATTTATCTAAAATTTTTTCAGAAATTCCTTGAAATGCCTTAATCGTCAAAATGCAATAAAATAAGTTTTATAGATTTGAATATTTATATTTATTTAATATTTTAAAAATCCATTAAAATCTTTAAAAATCAATATTTATGAATATTCATATTATTTTTAAAAATACATGAAAATTAAAATCAAAAATGTGCAAAATGGTATTTTTTGCATATTTCGAGTTTAGAGCGGTTTGAGTGGTTTTCAAAGTCTTGGTACTTATAAATTTACATTAAATTGAAAAAATATATCTTTAAACGTATAAGTGACAATTTAGAAAGGACTTAATTTTAGATGAGTTCTGCAATTGACCAGTTTTACCTAATCGGCACGACATATATATATATATATATATATATATATATATATATATATGTCGTGCCGATTAGGTAAAACTTGCTATTTGCTTAATAGCAACGCTTATTTGCCATATAAGACAAGCGAATTTGGTATGCAATAATTTGCAAAAATTCATTCGAACCTAACGAAAAAAATATTTTTTCATTGTGTTTGTTTATTATTGTTATCGTTAACGTATCTAAAATATATTTAGTTGTTAGGTAAAATTGCGCTTGTTGTAATAAGGTTAGGTAGGTTTTTTTGGTTCAAAATTATAAATTTACATTAACATAAATGAAAAAATATATCTTTAAACGTATAAGAGAAAATTTTAGAAAGAACTTATTCTTAGATGAGTTCTTAATGACAGTTTTACTAATCGGCACGACATATATATATATATATATATATATATATATATATATATATATATATATATATATATATATATATATATATATATATATATATATATATATATATATATGTCGTGCCGATTACGTAAAACTGGTCAATTAGCAAGAACTCATTTAAAATTTGTGTTAATGTAAAATTTATAATTTTGTACCTAAAGAAACCTAGAAAACTTACTTAACCTTATTATAACAAGCGCAATTTAATTTAGCCTAACCCAACTAAATATATTTTAGATACGTTTACAATAATTTAATAATAAACAAACACAGTGAACTATATTTTTTTCGTTAGGTTAAGAATGATTTTGGCGAAATTATTGCATACACAAATTTTCGCTTGTCTTATATGGCAATATGAGCGTTGCTATTTAAGCCAAAATCGCAAGTTTTACCTAATCGGCACGACATATATATATATATATATGTCGTGCCGATTAGGTAAAACTGGTCAATTAGCAAGAACTCATCTAAAATTAAGTCCTTTCTAAAATTTTCTCTTATACGTTTAAAGATATATTTTTTCCATTTATGTTAATGTAAGAATTTATATTTTTGTACCAAGAGAAACTTTGAAACCTACCTAACCTTATTACAACAAGCCAATTTAATTTAGCCTAACCCAACTAAATATATTTTAGATACGTTAACATTAATTTAATAATAAACAAACACAATGAAATATATTTTTTCGTTATGTTCTGAATGATTTTGGCGAAATATTGTATACACAAATTTTCGCTTGTCTTATATGGCAGGTGAGCGTTGCTATTTAAGCCAAAATCGCAAGTTTTACCTAATCGGCACGAAATATATATATATATATATATATATATATATATATATATATATATATATATATATATATATATATATATATATATATATATATATATATATATACTCTGCTAAGCTATTTAATTTAACAAGGAAATGGTTTATGTCTACATTCTTAGGCATAAGGATCAAAATATCATCAACATATCTATACTACTTAGCTCTACTGGGAAGGATTTTGTTAAGAAATCTTGTTTCGAAAAATTCCATGTATAGAACAGGTGAAAGTGGATTTCTCATTGCCATATCAAACTTCTGAGTGTAAAACTCATCATTAAATAAAAATTTTGCATCAACAATACAAAGTTTAATAACTTTAATCATAGCAGGAACTGGCAATGGTAAATCGTAATTAACAAGTTCTTCAGATAATAAAGTTAGTAAATAATCAACTGGAACTTTTGTAAACAAGGAAGTAACATCAAAATTAACCATATTGAAATCATTTAAGTCAGTCAAGGTGCTTAATTTATCAACTAAATCTAAGTTGTTTTTAACATTAAAATTATAATTTTACCAACAATTGGGCTCAAAATACCAACAAGTGATTTAGATAGTTTATAAGAAAGTAAACCTATAGAGCTAATAATTTGTCTAACTGGATTACCTGGTTTGTGCATTTTTAGTAATCCATACATATAGGGTAAAGATGGATTAGTGGAAGTAAATTTTTATTTAATTCATCTTTGCCTTTCAGTAGATGTTTTATTGTTTTATTGAAATTGCTGATAACAGCTTCTAAGGATTTTTTTTAAGTTTAGAATAAGTTTTAGTATCATCTAGAGATTATTCATTTTACCTTGGTAATCGGTTTCTTTCATAATTACTTTTGCGCTATTTTTTTTATTATTCAAAAGTGCATCATAAGACTTAAAGAATTTTTGAAGGCAATTGGGAATATTTTGTTTTAACATAGAACTATATACCATCCCCTTACTAATGTTAATTTCATCAGTGGATAAATCAGAGGTTTTTCATAAATGTTACCATGCCTACACTCCAACAGCACGTCAAGTCTTAAAACCATTTGTCTCCATTCGCTCCTATCTAACACGATTATGCATGTTTGCTTGAAGTCCAAGCCCTTCGACACAAAACATCCTTTACCCTCTCCCTCCAACCTTTTCTAGGCCGACCTCTTCCCCGCCTTCCCTCCACTACAGATTTATACACTCTCGAACACATTTTATTTTGTTCTGTCCTCTCTATATGTCCAAACCACCTCAAAAACCCCTCCTCACCTCTCTGGATAATAGTTTTCGTAATCCCACAACTCTTCCTAATCTCCAAACTATGGATTCTCTGCATTCTATTCACACCATACATTGCCCTCAGACATGACATCTCCACTGCCTCCAGCCTTCTCCGTGTTGCAACATTCACAACCCATGTCTCACACCCATACAAGAGTGTTGGTATAACTACACTCTCATACATTCCCTCTTTGCTTTAATGGATAAAGTTTTCTGTCGCCACAAGCTCCTCAGTGCACCACTCACCTTTTTTCCCTCGTTAATTCTATGATTCACCTTATCCTTCATATACCCATCTGCTGACACATCCTCTCCCAAATATCTGAACACATTCACATCCTCCATACTCTCTCCCTCCAATCTGATATCCAATCTTCCGTTATCTATTTTTTTGTTATCCTCATCACCTTACTCTTTCCTATATACACTTAATTTCCTTCTTTTACATACCCTACCAAACTCATCCACCAACCTCTGCAACTTCTCTACAGAATCCCACAAAAGCACAGTGTCATCAGCAAAGAGCAACTGTGACAACTCCCACTTTGTGTTAGATTCTTTATATTTTAACACCACACCTCTTGCCAACAACTGAGCATTCACTTCTCTTACAACTCCATCTATAAATATATTGAACAACCATGGTGACATCACACATCCTTGTCTAAGGCCTACTTTTACAGGGGATTAATCTCTCTCTCGCATACATACTCTAACCTGTGCCTCACTATCCTCGTAAAAACTTTTCACCGCTTTCAATAACCTACCTCCTATTCCATACATTTGCAACATCTGTCACATTGCCCCACTATCCACCCTATCATATGCCTTTTACAAATCCATAAATGCCACAAACACATCTTTACTCTTATCTAAATATTGTTCACCTATATGTTTCACTGCAAACACTTGATCTACACACCCCTATCCTTCCTAAAGCCTCCTTGTTCATCTGCTATCCTGCTCTCCGTCTTACTCCTAATTCTTTCAATAATAACTCTACCATACCCTATGCAAAGGAACTGTGTATGCTCTTTGCCAATCCCTAGGTACCTTACCCTTTTCCATATATTTATTAAATAAAAACACTAATCACTCTAAAAATATACCCCCACCTGCCTTTAACATTTCTCTCTTTATGCCATCAATCTTAGCTGCTTTACCCCCTTTCATTCTACTCACTGCCTCTCGAACTTCCCCCACACTCAACTGGTTCTTCCTCACTCCTATAAGATGTTATTCCTCCTTGCCCAATACACGAAATTACAGCTTCCCTATCTTCATCAACATTTAACAATTCCTCAAAATATTCCGTCCATCTTCCTGATATATCTAACTCTCCATTTAATATATATATATATATATATATATATATATATATATATATATATATATATATATATATATATATATATATATATATATATGTGTGTGTGGAGAAAATTCTCCAAAGGGGGGGTATGCGCTCTTACTACCCTTGGTAAGGGCCCTCACCCTTTCTGCCCTTAGGAAAGGGTCAGAGGAGGCGCGTCTGGCTGAGAAAAATAATTTAATTCAAGCCAGATGTACTGTCAACAGTGTGTCAAGAATTGTGCTGACCACAGCACCACGAGGCACCTCGTGGCACCACATGGCTGCACGAGACTGCAAAAGGCAGCATGAGCGGTCAGATTGAATACAGGCTTCGTAGAGGTCATACGACTCTAGGGGTCATGCGGCGCGAGGCGACGTAAATCAACAGAGACATTAGTCGTTCGCGTCCGTTATTATTTTAATCTCCACTAACGTCGGGAAATAAGATAAGAACTCTGTTCCAGAGCGTTTAGTGAATAACATCAACATTGCAGTATATTCAGAAGTGTGCGCAGCTTCTTACTGCAAAAAGAGAGACGTAGAGACAATCGCAAGTGAACTCCATCGAAACAAGACGGATTCTTCAGCGGCATTCTACAATCAAGACAGCATTTCCGCCGTATATGGTGGAGCCAACACCATCGCTCAAAGTTACATGAGCAAGGTAAGAATTTGATGTTCTGGTCAAACAGGGGACTGCGCAGTTCTTGTAGTCAAGAACATTCAAATTATACCTATGGACGGCGGTTATGCGTGGACTTTTTAGTCCAAAACAGTGAGTAAAACGCCTTTCAGTCCATCTAAGACTGAAATATGGACATACGCTCCTTTGGGGCAATAATTATAATCCCTTGATGTTTATCTTACAGCCCTGTGGAGAGTGAGGCCATAGATGTTTCCCTTGTGTAGGAGTCGGGGATGGCTGCGACTTCTTGGATTCATCAAGAAGATAAGTAACATACAGTCCACGTTATCGTTGGAGCCCAACCTCCACAATATATATGTCGTGCCGATTAGATAAAACTGGTCAATTAGCAAGAACTCATCTAAAATTAAGTCCTTTCTAAAATTTTCTCTTATACGTTTAAAGATATATATTTTTTTTCATTTATGTTAATGTAAGAATTTATAATTTTGCACCAAGAGAAACTTTGAAAACCTACCTAACCTTATTACAACAAGCGCAATTTAATTTAGCCTAACCCAACTAAATATATTTTAGATACGTTAACATTAATTTAATAATAAACAAACACAATGAAATATATTTTTTTCGTTATGTTCAGAATGATTTTGGCGAAATTATTGCATACACAAATTTTCACTTGTCTTATATGGCAAGGTGAGCGTTGCTATTTAAGCCAAAATCGCAAGTTTTACCTAATCCGCACGACATATATATATATATATATATTTTTTTTTATTAACACATCGGCCGATTCCCACCAAGGCAGGGTGGCCCGAAAAAGAAAAACTTTCATCATCATTCACTCTATCACTGTCTTGCCAGAAGGGTGCTTTACACTACAGTTATAAAACTGCAACATTTACACCCCTCCTTCAGAGTGCCGGCACTGTACTTCCCATCTCCAGAACTCAAGTCCGGCCTGCCGGTTTCCCTGAATCCCTTCATAAATGTTACTTTGCTCACACTCCAACATCACGTCAAGTATTAAAAACCATATGCCTCCATTCACTCCTATCAAATACGCTCACACATGCTTGCTGGAAATCCAAGCCCCTCGCACACAAAACTTCCTTTACCCCTCCCTCCAACCTTTCCTAGGCCGACCCCTACCCCGCCTTCCCTCCACTACAGATCCATACACTCTGAAGTCACTCTGTCTCGTTCCATTCTCTCTACATGTCCAAACCACCTCAACAACCCCTCCTCAGCTCTCTGGACAATCGTTTTGGTAATCCCGCACCTCCTCCTAATTTCCAAACTCCGAATTCTCTGCATTATATTCACACCACACATTGACCTCAGACATGACATCTCCACTGCCTCCAGCCTTCTCCTCGTTGCAACATTCATCACCCATGCTTCACACCCATATAAGAGCGTTGGTATAACTATACTTTCATACATTCCCTCTTTACTTCCATGGACAAGGTTCTTTGTCTCCACAGACTCCGAAGTGCTCCACTCACCCTTTTCCCCTCATCAATTCTATGATTCACCTCATCCTTCATAGACCCATCCGCCGACATGTCCACTCCCAAATATCTGAATACATTCACCTCCTCCATACTCTCTCCCTCCAATCTGATATCCAATCTTTCGTCACCTATTCTTTTTTTATCCTCATCACCTTACTCTTTCCTATATTCACTTTCAATTTTCTTCTTTTACACACCCTACCAAATTCATCCACCAACCTCTGCAGCTTCTCTTCAGAATCTCCCAAAAGCACAGTGTCATCAGCAAAAAGCAACTGTGACAACTCCCACTTTGTATTTGCTTCTTTATCTTTTAGCCCAACACCTCTTGCCAAGACCCTCGCATTCACTTCTCTATATATATATATCTTTCTTTTCCTCTTTCAACACGTCGGCCGTTTCCCACCGAAGCAGGGTGGCCCAAAAGGAAAAACGAAAGTTTCTCCTTTTACTTTTAGTAATATATACAGGATTCACACAATAAGATCACAATAAATAGGTGATATTATGTTACAAAATGCGTCATCTAATAAGAGAAGATATCTCCAGAGAATACCAGGTCAACTTATTGATCCCACACTAGCATCTAACCTCTAGTCCAAATACCCTGTAGAATTAAGTAGCTTCTAAGTAGCGCTTTTGGATTCCAAGTGAATGAATACAAACAAGCCAAATTAAAGTTGAGATCTTTAATAACAAAGACATCTACGCAGTAGTAATATTTGTTAATGTAACTTGAATAATTAAGGAGAAACGATCCTACACAATTTTTGGTGTATAGTTTATTATACTTATATTTCATACTTATTCTGTACTTAATATACGGTGCAATGGGCACTTAAGATAATATTCTCTACATTAATACTCTTATTAAGTACCATCTTTTACGTTACTGTGATGAGATGCATTCATTAGAATAAGAGCAATGTAGGTGTGTAAGTGTATGCGTGTGTGAGTGCTCGGATTGACTCGACTTAGACTTAAAATGTGATTGATAGCAAGCAAGTCTCTTGACAAGCTAACTTCTTGACCACTGTGGCAATCAAACCGCTTGTATGACAACCCCTTCGCCAACCAGCAGCAGCAATGCTCGAAGCAGCAGTTAACTGCACACCGTCAGGCAAAGAATCAATGAGACCCAAACTACCCTATGTGTAGACTTTCCGCAGATCCTCCTGAAAAAGCATAAAACCCCAATATTACTTAAACTAAGTTCAACAATTCCAATTTCCGACTAGGACAGTGTATAGATTCCAGAATAATGTAAGCCTAGAGCTGATCTCGCAAGTACAGATATAGAGATTTTCTCACGACACACAATCAATGAAAACGTCAAATATCACTAAGTCTATGGAATACTCTGTGAATAGAGTTGCACAGATATACGAGATATAGGTCCCGGTTCATCAACGGAGACATAGTCCAACATAAAACGAGTCTAAATAACACGAGCTTAGGAGAACAGGGTTCTCCCCGAGCAGATATAGAGGTGTTTCCTCTATGAGGAACTGTGAGAGAGCGAGCGAAGGCACAAAAGAGACATCGTCGGGTGACTCGTACCAGCTTACCAATGATACCAACTGCAAAACAAGTGGACAGGTAGTTTGCTACATTGACAGCCAATCAAAACTCTCCTCCAAAGAGCACAATAAGAAGTGTGGGTGTTACATCCTACCTACTTACATAAGCTAATTATATAAGTCAAATAATAATTTAAATCATGATATTTTTGTTTTTAGCTATTAACGAAACACATCAACAATATAATATTAGATGAAAAAGCAAATTATACATAATATTATGGCGTCTTTTCCTCTGAAGACGCTACATATCACAAAATATGCAAAACAACCAAAGTGAAAAATAGTGAAATTCCAATAGATTTCGTGATTTGTCACATTATCTTTAATAATAACAACAGGGAGAAGCAACATATTCTTGGTTGAATATTTTTTTACCAAAAAAAAAAGAAACAATCATACACATACAAGAATATGTTGGTTTTCCTTTACCATAAAAACTTTTGATATACATTCTCTACTAAAGAATTTTAAAATGAAAGTTGTATTTTAAAAAAATATATATAGTAAAACAACTTACGATTAAAAATTCCACCAAAAATGCTGATGGCTGTCTCTAAGTTATAAAGTTTGAATATAAGTTGAACATATCAATGCAATGCAATGCAACTAATTGAGTGAGATAACAATTTAAAACAATTAATTGCATTGCAGTTATAGTTTACGTGGCCATTACAAGATTCCTTGTAAAAAAATGCGACAAAGTTTATTAAGATCAAACTAGGAAAAGCCTTGAACTAAGATTAAAACAACATAAATGTAGTATTATGTTATATGTTTTATTTGTTCATGTGAGAAGTTTTATCCATTCAATTGATTTTCCGAAGACCAAGGCAGTTGCATCAAGCAGGTCTGTTGTTGAAAGAAATATAATTAAATCAAGCTTCGTGAAAATACTTTTGATTATAATATTAAGGCATCCACAAACGAGTGGTTTCAAGAAAATAACAATACTAAGTCCAGCCGAGAATCGAACTCCCGATACCCTAGCACGAATCACCAGAAGTCCACTTAAATTACGAGACGACTTTGATCACTGAGCCATCAACGCTACAAAACGACTTGTTCGTAGATACATGAATTGGTCAAAGGCATCTCGGAATTTTGACAGGCTTCTTCTATGTAGTGCAATTTTCATGGAACAGGATATGTAAAGATCTTTCTATCAACCCGTTGTATCAAAACAGTATATAAAAGACCACTAATGTTAGCCATGTGTGGATTTTGCTTGCACTACATCACTAAGGCTGAAGGCTGAAGAAATGCTTGCTAACATCCCTATGACTTAACTGAGGTTTTAACTTCCAGTTGTGTCCACTTGTTCCTGTGTCGCAGCTCTGAAACATTTTTGCCCTATCCACCTTTTCAGTTCCTCTAAGTAATTTACAGTTGACCCTTGAGCAACACAGCTTTAAACTGTGGGTCCATTTATACTCGGATTCTTTCAATAAATATATATATTTTTTTCGAGATTTGCGACCGAGAAAATTAAGAAAAAGTTTGGTTTGTCATGACGGAATAAAATATGTAGATATTAGTTAATTTTATGAATTATTTCCTAAAAAAATATACACAAATATATAACAAAAAATTACAATTTATCAAAACTTACACAAACAAACAATTACAGATCGTGCATGTTCCATACGCAGCCGAGTTAGCTTTAGCCAACTGATGGGCCACCTGCAATCTTAAAGAAGGGTTGTAGAGTGTTATGCAGGCGTCTTCTCCCATCCATCCTTCCTTGAGCACTCGCAGAGGATCTCATACTTTATGCCCAAATATTAGTTTAAATAAACTGTATTCTGTGGGATCCTGCACAGTTTCTCTCATTGCAAACAGCAACATAAGAAGTGATTCATTTCAGTCCGTAGGGAAATGCATGCAATAAGTTCTCATCATGGATTTTAATGTTTGATGAAATCTTTCCAAGGCGCTTTGGGACTGAGGATGATAAGCAGTGGATAATTTATGAGTTATTCCTGGCCTAGTTAATGCTTCCCTAAACGCTTTGGCGGTCAAATTAGTACCCTTGTCACTCTAGATAGACTCAGCAATGCCAAAATAGGATATAAATTTAGTTAGGGCTTTAAGAATGGCTTTGGTATTGATACTGCGCATTGGGACTGCTTCTGGATACCTAGTAGCTTTGTCCATGATATTAAACAAGTACTGGTTTCCAGACTTGGATTTTGGTAATGGACCCACACAATCAATGATTAACTCTGCAAACGGTTCTCCGTCTGCAGGTACGGGATGCAGTGGTGCAGATTTAATGGGGTGTCCAGGTTTTCCTACTTGCTGACATTCCCTGCAAAAGCGGATGTGATTCTTCACATCTTGCCTTATTTTGGCAAGTAGAACTCTTTTAGTATTCTATACAAGGTTTTGGTAATTCCTTAGTGTCCTCCTAACGAAGAATTGTCATCTAAACTTTATAGGAACTACCAGTCTATCTGTATTTTGGGTTCCCTCTACCTCCTTATCAATCTCTGTGCAGATTAATAAATCGTTTTAAATTTTACATTTGACAGGGTGATCTGAGTGGGATTCACCCATGGCTGCCTGAAAAAGCGAAATTCAAGAAAGGATCTTTTCTCTGTTCTTCCCGAAAGGACAGTCCCTCGGGCATGGAGACAGAGACATCCAGCAATCCTGCAACCCTGGAATAGGAAGGCTTGATCTGGGTCTGTTCACTAAATTTACGAGGCTCTGGCAAGTTTACCTCGTAAAACAAATTATTTAGTTCTAGATCAGCTAACAGTAACAGTTAGCTGCAGTTGTCTATGGACTAGGAAGGTCTGTAAAGTCAATGTGTGGAGGTAGCTGGAAATAAGTAAAAAACGAATTACGGGAACTCTGAGAAGAAAGGCATTGTGTTGAAGGTTAAGTAAGTTGTGAAGATGAAGTGTTGGGAGATGGATCAGTTCCATCACTGGTTTTGTCTCCTACATAAATGCGGAGATGGCGTCAGGGAAGCTGCAAAAAGCATGTTGTCAGAGAGAGATGTAAGATGAATAAAGATTATATCTTTATTATATAATATTTTATTTACTACAAGTACATGTACAAGGTATACAGGCCTAGCTGACATCGATGACCTACTACTACATAGAAAGCCTCTTGATAATTATGCAGAGCATTTCGGGTAAATTAGGTCAGTTTTATCCTAGGATGCGACCCACACCAGTCGACTAACACCCAGGTACCTATTTTACTGATGGGTGAACATAGACAACCAGTGTAAGGAAACACGTCAGATGTTTCCACCCTTCACCGGGAATCGAACCCGGACCCTCGCCGAGTGAAGCGAGAGCATTTGCCACCAGGCCACGGGGCACTTGGAAACAGTTACCAAGGATGGTGATGATAACGAGAAGTTAGAGGAATCTGGTGTGGGGACAGGAGAGGAAGCAACTGTAAGTAAGGGGTAGACGGGCTTGCACAACAGTAACATATATATTACGAGGTAAAGGAATAGACTCAGAAACAGGAATAGAAAAGTGTGGGGACATAATGTAATTTATGGTCGGTAATGTTTTAGATTTTGTAGAAGTTGGAATACGAAATGATTTACTCGTGTAGATGCAGAAACGTGCGAGTAAAAGGTGACTGTGGAAGTAGGGATTACATATGTGACTAGAAGTAAGTACTACCCAGGTTTGAGGCCGTCAAGGAACTCTGGAATCAGGAAGACGTGGGAGATTCTCTTGAAGAGGGAGAAGGGAAACTGTCATGGAGAAAGAGAAACTCTCTTTCATTTTAAGATAGTGGATATCCCCTTCCCTTAAGAAAACCAGGCACCGGCGAGAATATGAAAAATGCACTTTTTTTTATTTAAGTCAATTTGGAGGTTGACTGCAACCTTCAAAAGGGATACTGTATTGAACGTTAGTGGCACAGGCACACTTCTCAATGGAACTTTGTCACCGATTGGGTTTCTTATTGACACTGTCTGATTGACAGCTACTCTTAGAGATCTACTTTGTAATCGATAAAGAGGTATAGTACAAAGCTAGAGAAGCCTAGTGCTTACAGTTTTGAGAAGAGCCCTTGGTACCATACTTGGTCGAAAATACCAGCAATGACCAGTGCTAGTACTAAGCTTCTCTTGAATTCTTGCAGCGACTGGTGCCACATAGTGTAGAGGTTTGTTAGTAGATGAGCAACTGGACTACCTTCCCAGAAGCCAAATTGATGGCCCAAAAAAATCGAGCGTTAGTCGAAAAACACTGTTATCTGCCAAGAGATTATTGTCTCAAGAATCTTGTCATCGATAGACATAGGTGACACTGGTGTGTAGTTGCTGATTTCCGCTCAGCTCTTCTTTTTGTGATTAGCGACTATACTGCCTCTTTCCACACAGAACGCCATCTACACTGTAATAGGTAAGTTAGAGATAATGCTAGCTGGGCTGCACATACACTCAGCAATCCTGGGCTCACCTTATCTGAGCAAACAGCTTCTTCCTTGTCCAAGGAAGAATGAATAATATCTTTTGTCTTGAAGGAAGGAGGAACATCCCCCAGTAACAATGTCCTCTAGCTTTAAAAACGAAACATTCCTTCCTAGCTAGGAGGAAGGAATAACACTTCCCCAGTAAGGAGAAAGAAATAGGATTTCTCCAGCCAGGCGATCTTTAACCGGGCTAGCACCTGGAGGTGAGGTCGTTACCAAGGTTACAAGACGAACTTTGACGGGCCGAGCACTGGAAGGTGAGGTCGTCACCAAGGTTACGAGGCACAGGGACCTCTTATCACAGTAATTGTGGCCGGAAGTAAAGGGTCAGTAAACTAAGATATGATGGTGTCGCTCCGTGCTATGTAACGTGGTATTCTTCAGCTAGTTAAAAAAGTTAGAAATTAGCTGTTCCACTGACTAAGATAAAAAGTTAGGAACAAACTGTTCCACTGGGTAAGATAAGAAAGTATTTAAGATAAAATAAGTTATTTAAGATAAGAAAGGAAAGAACTGTTCCACTGGCTAAGATAATAAAGTTAGGAACGAACTGTTCCACTGGCTAAAGCAAGAAAGTTATGAACTAATTGTTCCACTGCCTCATGTAAAGTGTGAAATTAATTGTTCAACTGCCTCAACTGGCCCATTGCTTCACGTAAAGTATGGAACCACCTGCACCACTGCTTCTCGTAAAGTGTGTTACTACCTGCACCACTACTTAAAACAAAGTGTGGAACTAACTGTCCCACAGCCTCACGTAAAGTATGGAACTACCAACAGCAGAACAGATGGTTACGCAACATATTCTATCACCAGCATTGACTCAGAAGTGAACTAGAGGATGGACTGGATCCTGAAGAAGAATATTGGATAATTAACATGAGGAATGAACATCTTAAAAAAAGAACTGCATACTTTAAGAGATGAACGGGACACTTAAGATGGAGATTGGATGCTCTGAAAGAGTACTTGATGCTGGTAAGGAGGCACAATATTATAGCTCACTCACCAGAAGCTCACACAAAAGAGGGATTTTCCCCGCTGATCCTTCCAAGTCTTTTCCGGCAGACTTTACAGCCGGCTGCAAGAAAATGGCACAGCATCATGCGTAATAATAAGAGTATAAAAGAGGAGCCAGGCGGAGCTGGAAGATCTTCTACTTCAAGTGTTGCAGTTTATTACATCGTCAGATATTACAGGATAGACCAAGTCAGGTCCCATCTGCATGAAACTCCTCAGGTTTTGCATGATTCACCATTTCAGGTCCTGCATGATACACGTCTTCAGATCTAGTATGATATACCCCTTCAGGTTCACTATGCTAAAGCTATTCAGGTCCTGTATGATACGTCTGTTCAGGCTGAATGTAATAAGCCACTTCATGTTCTGTGTAAAGAATAAAAGGTCACATCACCGAGACTAGAAGAATACACAAATAACCCGTACATAGGATAGAGAACCTTATGGTGACTTTCGCTCTGACTTAGACCATTAACTAGTGTGATTAGTTAATAATCAAGTCGGAGCAAAAATCTGTCATACGTTTCAGTCGCCTATGTGCAGATTATTTGTGCAGGTTCTGTATGATTCAACTCGTTACGCACTGTATGATACATTTCTTTAGGTCCTATATTATACAGTTAGGTTCATTACGATACATCCCTCCCTTCAGGTCATGTACAATACATCTCTTCAGGTCCTGTACGAAACAACTTGTCAAATTCTGTTTCGTCCTCCTCGTTAGTTCCTGTACTAATTATGGTCTTAATTTTGTATCCGAAATAATCAATAATATTTTTAACACTACAGTTGAAAATTTTGCCTATAATTAGGTTCAATATAACTACTGTCTACTTTTATAATTAATAGGCGACTGAGACCATAAAACTAATTAATAGCCTGTTTGATTACCTGGTTTATAAGTGTGGGGAGTGACATGGCTCCCCAAGTGATGCTATACACTACTAAGCTACAGAGACCTCATAAAGCTAGGTAGCCTGGTTACAAGCCATCTGTTTTCCTAGCCCCAGACAAACTAGTGAGCCTCAGGTAGAATTTCCAGCTATTTCCTTTTTCTCCTGTATGTTCTGACCTAGAGCGATTTTATATCAATGCACCACGATGAAACAAGCCGAGATATATACAGAGACTGGTATGGTGTCTCGGAGCAAAGAAGAAAAAGCTTCTAACCAGGATACCTGGTTTTTAGATAAATCTGCAGCTTAGTGGGAAACTGTGTCACTCCCCATATATGAATCCTGGAAATAAATGGTGGACTGTGAAGACTTTTCTACTGTGCTTTCCGTTCTTAGCTACCTGAGACTGGATGATGGCTTCTCTCGACTACAAGCAGCTATATCTCCAACTTAGGGCGGAATTAACGGAAGCTAGAAGATAAATTCAACGATTGAAGGGTATATGCAAGGATTATCCCAGGAACAATGTCGCCGATGATCAGACCAACGAATGGATGTTAGTCGGATCTGAAGGGACGAAGCTGAAGTTGAAGAAGGTCCAGGAGACTGCTGTGAAAACGAGGAACTCTTTTTCCTTGTTACCAGACGAATGTGAAGACATCCCAGCGAAGACCATCTCTACAAAGACCGTCGAGAACGTCATGCACACCGCCAGTCGAGGTAAGAACATTGTTTTAGTTGGGGATAGTCAGATTAGGTTTATGGATAGGGCATTTTGTCTTAAGGATAGGAATAGGAGGCAGAGGGTGTGTTATCCTGGGGCTGGGATGAAGGATATTGTTAGCCGTCTGGAGGACATCATGAAAGGTAATGGAACAATCCTATTATCTGTCTCAGTGTTGGTGGCAACGATGTAGGAGTGAAGAGCTGACTAGCAGCTATAGGTCAACAATAAACATAATTAAGAAGAAGGGTGGGAACCCTGTCATATGTGGTATTTTACCAAGGAGTGGAGTTGGAAATGAATGGTTGTCCACGGCAATTGGTGTCAATTGCTGGCTGGACAAATACTGTAAGGAAAATGCAGTAACATTCATTGACAACTGGGACCTCTTCTATGTCAGAAATGACATGTATGCCAGGGATGGGGTTCACTTATCTAGGTCTGGGGTAGGGGCACTGGCAACTGCTGTGGAGGGAGCTGTTACGGCTTTAAACTAGAAAAAGTTAGTGGTATGGGTTATGGGGGAAAAACAGTGAAATCCCAGTGTAGTAATGTTATGAATTCTAGGGGAACTAGTAATAGGCAGAATAAGGTGGATATTGGAAAGGCAGTGGCACTAGGTGACAAGGACAGCAATAGGTATAGTGGAAAAATAAAAATGAACAGGAAGAGTAAAGAGAAGAGAGGTTTTCTGAATATTTTTTATACTAATATTCGTAGAGCGAGAAATAAGATGGACGAATTGAGATTAGTTGCAAGTGCATGTAATATTGATGATTTTGCATTAACTGAGACGTGGTTTAATATGAAAAATCGGGACATGCCTGCTGAATGACACATTCAGGGCTTTAAATTGTTCCAAGTAGACAGAAGTATCGGAAGTGGCACTCTATGTCCGTTATCATTTAAATTGTTGCAGAAAAAAGGGTAAAAAGTCTGAAATAATACATACAGAGTCTGTCTGGATAGAATTTTCAGAGGGGTGTGAAAAATTGATTTTAGGCGTGATATACCGTCCTCAAAACTTAGATAGGCAATAAGGGAGACTACTTTGGGAGGAAATTGTTAAGGCCACAAGGCACGATAACATAGTAATTTTAGGGGACTTTAACTTTAGTCAGATTGATTGGAATTTCTTGACAGGTAATTTAGAATCTAATGACTTTTTAGAAATAGTTCAGGATTGTTTTTTTAAGCAGTTTGCGACAGAACCTACAAGGGAAATAACCTACTTGACTTGGTTCTAGCAAACAAGGAAACCCTTGTTAATAATTTAGAAATAACAGAGGAACTCGACACAAGCGACCACAAATCAATTACCTTTAGCATTGAATGGATGTATAATAGTAGGGATAATTCAGTAACTGTCCCAGATTTTCGCTTAGCTGATTACAAGGGGCTTAGAGAACACTTATCATCTGTGGACTGGGGTAGCGAAGAGAGCTATCAATATGACAGTTTTCTTAACACTATACACGCTGCCCAAAGAATATTTATCCCGTATGAAGAAATTAGATCAAGTAGAAATGACCCAAAATTGATGAAAAATAGGCTCAAATATCTTTTAGAGCAGAAGAAAGGAATTTATAGGCGAATAAAAGGTGAGGGTCATCTTATAAATCAGTATACTGACATTAAGAGGGATGTAAAAAAGGGGATAAGAAAAGCTAAACGGGACTATGAAATTAAAGTTGCTAGGGATTCAAAAACCAACCCCAAAAGTTTTTCCAGGTTTATAGAACAAAATTTAGAGATAAGATTGGTCACCTTAAAAATAACTCTAGGAATCTTACTGACAAGGAGAATGAAACGTGTTTATTTTTAATATTTATTTTCTCTCGGTTTTCACACAGGAAGACACCAATAATATCCCAGTAATTATTTTTAAGTGGCCCTGAAGAAGATAAATTATGTAATATGACTGTCACTAGCGAAATGGTTATGAAACAAGTAGACCAATTGAAACAAAATAAATCGCCGGGTCCTGATGAGCTTTTTGCAAGGGTTCTTAAGGAATGCAAAATGGAACTCTGTGAACCATTAACTAACATTTTTAATCTCTTCAAACAGGTGTAGTGTCTGATATGTGGAAGATGGCCAATGTAATTCCTATTTTTAAAGCAGGGGACAAGTCGCTACCGTCAAATTACCACCCAATAATCCTGACCTCAATTGTAGGCAAATTACTAGAGTCAATTATAGCTGATATTATAAGAAGCCATCTAGATAACCATAATTTGATTAATGATACTCAGCATGGATTCACGAGGGCTGTTCCTGCGTATCTAATTTATTAACCTTTTCAGTAAAGCTTTTGAGGCTGTAGATCACGATAAAGAATTCGATGTTGTTTATTTAGATTTTAGTAAGGCTTTTGATAGAGTACTGCACCAGAGACTATTAAAGAAAGTAGCAGCTCATGGCTTTGGGGGAAAAGTGCTGTCATGGATCGAGTCATGGCTCACTAATAGGAAGCAGAGGATATGCATAAATGGGCTTAAATCCGAGTGGGGGTCTGTAACAAGTGGCGTTCCACAGGGATCAGTCTTGGGCCCGTTGTTGTTTATAATATATATCAATGACCTTGATGAGGGAATTACTAGTGATATGAGCAAATTCGTCTATGACACGAAGATAGGTAGGATAATTGTACAAGAATGGTATACAATACCGACAGCATGAAATAAAGACACATGTGCAACATCTGGGTATCTTTATTGTAAACGTTTCGCCATCCAGTGGCTTTATCAATACAAATTCTAGAAACTTAACGACTTCCGTGATGTTCACACCAACTCCAAGGCCGAGGGACTGATTACCTCATCTTTTGTATATAGTTCTACTGTCTTCATATTATGTCCTAGAATTTGTATTGATAAAGCCACTGGATGGCGAAACGTTTACAATAAAGAAACCCAGATGTTGCACATGTGTCTTTATTTCATACTGTCGGTATTGTATACCATTCTTGTACAACAGTGTTCTTATTAAGCTGTTCCTTGCACTTCAGTTTATGATTGTAACTACAAAACCTATGTAAACTTTCAATGAAATAAAGATTTGTATTTGTATAATGTGATCCTTTATTGACAACGTTTGGCAAACGTAGTGGGCTTTATCGAGTCACAAACAGATCTACCTGGATACAAGATACATGAGTATTTATAGGATTTAGTCAGGTGGAGAATGCTGGGTCTGGTGGAGAATTCTTAAGAACTTAAGAATGAAACACTGCAGAAGGTCTACCCATATACTTATCCAATCTCATTTTAAAGCTGCCCAAGGTTTTAACACTACTTTGAAGATTGTCACATGCAGCATTATCCACCTGACTAAATCCTATAAATACTCATGTATCTTTTATTCAGATAGATCTGTTTGTGACTCGATAAAGCCACTGCGTGGGCGAAACGTTGTCAATGAAGAATCACATTATACTGCTTATGTGTTTATCTTTCCATACGTGAATCCTGTTGACTACGATCTTTCTCTGTTTATATATATATATATATATATATATATATATATATATATATATATATATATATATATATATATATATATATATATATGTCGTGCCGATTAGGTAAAACTTGCGATTTTGGCTTAAATAGCAACGCTCATCTTGCCTTATTAGACAAGTGAAAATTTGTGTATGCAATAATTTCGCCAAAATCATTCTGAACATAACGAAAAAAAAATATTTCATTGTGTTTGTTTATTATTAAATTAATGTTAACGTATCTAAAATATATTTAGTTGGGTTAGGCTAAATTAAATTGTGCTTGTTATAATAAGGTTAGGTAGGTTTTCAAAGTTTCTCTTGGTACAATATTATAAATTTTTACATTAACATAAATGAAAAAAATATATCTTTAAACGTATAAGAGAAAACTTTAGAAACGACTTAATTTTCAATGAGTTCTTGCTAATTGACCAGTTTTACCTAATCGGCACGACATATATATATATATATATATATATATATATATATATATATATATATATATATATATATATATAGTCGTGCCGATTAGGTAAAACTTCGATTTGAGCTTAAATAGCAACGCTCACCTTGCCATATAAGACAAGTGAAAATTTGTGTATGCAATAATTTCGCCAAAATCATTCTGAACATAACAAAAAAATATATTTCATTGTGTTTGTTTATTATTAAATTAATGTTAACGTATCTAAAATATATTTAGTTGGGTTAGGCTAAATTAAATTGCGCTTGTTGTAATAAGGTTAGGTAGGTTTCCAAAGTTTCTCTTGGTACAAAATTATAAATTCTTACATTAACATAAATGAAAAAATTTATCTTTAAACGTATAAGAGAAAATTTTAGAAAGGACTTAATTTTAGATGAGTTCTTGCTAATTGACCAGTTTTACCTAATCGGCACGACATATATATATATATATATATATATATATATATATATATATATATATATATATATATATATATATATATATATATATATATATATATATATATATATATATATATATATATATATATATATATATATATATATATATTATATATATATGTCGTGCCGATTAGGTAAAACTTACGATTTTGGCTTAAATAGCAACGCTCACCTTGCCATATAAGACAAGTGCAAATTTGTGTATGCAATAATTTCACCAAAATCATTCTGAACATAACGAAAAAAATATATTTCATTGTATTTGTTTATTATTAAATTAATGTTAACGTATCTAAAATAAATATATTTAGTTGGGTTAGGCTAAATTAAATTGCGCTTGTTGTAATAAGGTTAGGTAGGTTTTCAAAGTTTCTCTTGGTACAAAATTATAAATTCTTACATTAACATAAATGAAAAAAATATATCTTTAAACGTATAAGTGACAATTTTAGAAAGGACTTAATTTTAGATGAGTTCTTGCTAATTGACCAGTTTTACCTAATCGGCACGACATATATATATATATATATATATATATATATATATATATGTCGTGCCGATTAGGTAAAACTTGCTATTTTGGCTTAAATAGCAACGCTCATCTTGCCATATAAGACAAGCGAAAATTTGTGTATGCAATAATTTCGCAAAAATCATTCTGAACCTAACGAAAAAAAATATATTTCATTGTGTTTGTTTATTATTAAATTAATGTTAACGTATCTAAAATATATTTAGTTGGGTTAGGCTAAATTAAATTGCGCTTGTTGTAATAAGGTTAGGTAGGTTTTCAAAGTTTTTCTTGGTTCAAAATTATAAATTCTTACATTAACATAAATGAAAAAAATATATCTTTAAACGTATAAGAGAAAATTTTAGAAAGAACTTAATTTTAGATGAGTTCTTGCTAATTGACCAGTTTTACCTAATCGGCACGACATATATATATATATATATATATATATATATATATATATATATATATATATATATATATATATATATATATATATATATATATATATATATATATGTCGTGCCGATTACGTAAAACTGGTCAATTAGCAAGAACTCATTTAAAATTTGTGTTAATGTAAAAATTTATAATTTTGTACCTAAAGAAACCTAGAAAACTTACCTAACCTTATTATAACAAGCGCAATTTAATTTAGCCTAACCCAACTAAATATATTTAGATACGTTTACAATAATTTAATAATAAACAAACACAGTGAACTATATTTTTTCGTTAGGTTAAGAATGATTTTGGCGAAATTATTGCATACACAAATTTTCGCTTGTCTTATATGGCAATATGAGCGTTGCTATTTAAGCCAAAATCGCAAGTTTTACCTAATCGGCACGACATATATATATATATATATATGTCGTGCCGATTAGGTAAAACTGGTCAATTAGCAAGAACTCATCTAAAATTAAGTCCTTTCTAAAATTTTCTTATACGTTTAAAGATATATTTTTCCATTTATGTTAATGTAAGAATTTATATTTTTGTACCAAGAGAAACTTTGAAAACCTACCTAACCTTATTACAACAAGCGCAATTTAATTTAGCCTAACCCAACTAAATATATTTTAGATACGTTAACATTAATTTAATAATAAACAAACACAATGAAATATATTTTTTTCGTTATGTTCTGAATGATTTTGGCGAAATTATTGTATACACAAATTTTCGCTTGTCTTATATGGCAAGGTGAGCGTTGCTATTTAAGCCAAAATCGCAAGTTTTACCTAATCGGCACGAAATATATATATATATATATATATATATATATATATATATATATATATATATATATATATATATATATATATATATATATATATATATATATAACTCTGCTAAGCTATTTAATTTAACAAGGAAATGGTTTATGTCTACATTCTTAGGCATAAGGATCAAAATATCATCAACATATCTATACTACTTAGCTCTACTGGGAAGGATTTTGTTAAGAAATCTTGTTTCGAAAAATTCCATGTATAGAACAGGTGAAAGTGGATTTCTCATTGCCATATCAAACTTCTGAGTGTAAAACTCATCATTAAATAAAAATTTTGCATCAACAATACAAAGTTTAATAACTTTAATCATAGCAGGAACTGGCAATGGTAAATCGTAATTAACAAGTTCTTCAGATAATAAAGTTAGTAAATAATCAACTGGAACTTTTGTAAACAAGGAAGTAACATCAAAATTAACCATATTGAAATCATTTAAGTCAGTCAAGGTGCTTAATTTATCAACTAAATCTAAGTTGTTTTTAACATTAAAATTATAATTTTACCAACAATTGGGCTCAAAATACCAACAAGTGATTTAGATAGTTTATAAGAAAGTAAACCTATAGAGCTAATAATTTGTCTAACTGGATTACCTGGTTTGTGCATTTTTAGTAATCCATACATATAGGGTAAAGATGGATTAGTGGAAGTAAATTTTTTATTTAATTCATCTTTGCCTTTCAGTAGATGTTTTATTGTTTTATTGAAATTGCTGATAACAGCTTCTAAGGGATTTTTTCTAAGTTTAGAATAAGTTTTAGTATCATCTAGGAGATTATTCATTTTACCTTGGTAATCGGTTTCTTTCATAATTACTTTTGCGCTATTTTTTTTATTATTCAAAAGTGCATCATAAGACTTAAAGAATTTTTGAAGGCAATTGGGAATATTTTGTTTTAACATAGAACTATATACCATCCCCTTACTAATGTTAATTTCATCAGTGGATAAATCAGAGGTTTTTCATAAATGTTACCATGCCTACACTCCAACAGCACGTCAAGTCTTAAAAACCATTTGTCTCCATTCGCTCCTATCTAACACGATTATGCATGTTTGCTTGAAGTCCAAGCCCTTCGCACACAAAACATCCTTTACCCTCTCCCTCCAACCTTTTCTAGGCCGACCTCTTCCCCGCCTTCCCTCCACTACAGATTTATACACTCTCGAACACATTTTATTTTGTTCTGTCCTCTCTATATGTCCAAACCACCTCAAAAACCCCTCCTCACCTCTCTGGATAATAGTTTTCGTAATCCCACAACTCTTCCTAATCTCCAAACTATGGATTCTCTGCATTCTATT
>WNWK01028340.1:0-25484 GCA_009830355.1 Cherax destructor | reverse complement strand
ATTCAATCGGACGAGGACCAGGCAGAACTTCAAAGGGATCTGGACAGGCTGCAAGCCTGGTCCAGCAATTGGCTCCTGGAGTTCAACCCCACCAAGTGCAAAGTCATGAAGATTTGGGAAGGGCAAAGAAGACTGCAGACGGAGTACAGTCTAAGGCGCCAGCGACTGCAAACCTCAATCAAGGAAAAAGATCTTGGGGTGAGTATAACACCAGGCACGACTCCTGAGGAGCACATCAACCAAATAACTGCTGCAGCATATGGGCGCCTAGCTAACCTAAGAACAGCATTCCGACATATTAATAAAGAATCGTTCAGGACTCTGTACACTGTGTACGTTAGGCCCATACTGGAGTATGCAGCACCAGTTTGGAACCCACATCTAGCCAAGCACGTAAAGAAGCTAGAGAAAGTGCAAAGGTTTGCAACAAGACTAGTCCCGGAGCTAAGGGGTATGTCCTACGAGGAGAGGTTAAGGGAAATCGACCTGACGACACTGGAGGACAGGAGAGATAGGGGGGACATGATAACGACATATAAGATACTGAGAGGAATAGACAAGATGGACAGAGACAGAATGTTCCAGAGATGGGACACAGCAACAAGGGGACACAGTTGAAAGTTGAAGACTCAAATGAATCACAGGGATGTTAGGAAGTATTTCTTGAGTCATAGAGTGGTCGGGAAGTGGAATAGCTTGGGAAGCGATGTAGTGGAGGCAGGTTCCATACATAGCTTTAAGGAGAGGTATGATAAAGCTCATGGAGCAGGGAGCGTGACCCAGTAGCGGCCAGTGAAGTGGCGGGGCCAGGAGCTATAACCCCTGCAACCACAACTAGGTGAGTACAATTAGGTGAGTACACACGTGGCAATGCTTTATTTACAGGGAGCAAAGTCAGGGTATTTTTCCAGAATGGTCTGTAATATACCACTGTGGATAAAATACTTTGACATATCTTGAACATTTCTGAGTGAGTTGTCTCTGAATTCATTAATTTTATCGCACTCCAGTACATAATGACGCAGGGTGTGACAATAATCCAACTGGCAAAATTTACATCTTGTTTGGTCTACATCTGGTGGTGGTGATTTAACCTGCCAAAGATACTTGTAACCCAGCCGGAGGCGGGCGGTAGTGACATCCAAGAGTCTGCTTATTTTGTTGGATGCACCATAGACATGTGGCTCCTCCTGCATGATAGAATGATGATAGATGGACTGACTGGTGTCAAACTCTCTGAGTCTTAAGTCAATAAAATTCAGTTTAAGTTCTTTTCGTATTATTGTTCTCAAACTGCTAACTGACAAGCCAAGATTGTAATCTACCCCCTCTTTGAAAGCATAAAACTTAGCCAATTTATCAGTTCTATCATGCATCTGAAGACCAATGTGAGATGGAATCCACAGCATGTGCACTCTGACTCTACTATCCACAATCCTACCATAACTGTGTCTGGCTTCTGACACAAGCATGCTACAAGTTATACTTGATGAGTTGAGAGCATTTATGGATGACAGAGAATCAGTTACAATTAGAGAGTCAACCTTAGATACATGGACGCATTTGAGTGCAAGGAGTATGGCAAACAGTTCTGTCTGAAGGGTAGAGGCCCAGTTATTGATGCGTGCTCCAATATGTCCAGGTCTCTTTGAAGTCCTGCCTGATCCTCATCTGATTTAATTCTCCTCATTAACTTCACATCATCTGCGAACAGAGACACTTCTGTGTCTATCCCATCCGTCATGTCATTCACATAGACCAAGAATAGCACTGGTCCTAGGACTGACCCCTGTGGGATCCCACTCGTCACAGGCGCCCACTGTGATACCTCATCACGTACCATGACCCGTTGTTACCTCCCTGTCAGGTATTCTCTGATCCATTGCAGTGCCCTTCCTGTTATACACGCCTGATCCTCTAACTTCTGCACTAATCTCTTGTGAGGAACTGTGTCGAAGGCCTTCCTGCAGTCCAAGAAAATGCAATCAACCCACCCCTCCCTCTCGTGTCTTACTTCTGTTACTTTGTCATAGAACTCCAGAAGGTTTGTGACACAGGATTTTCCTTCCAAGAATCCATGCTGTTTATCGTTTATAATCTTGTGCCATTGCAGGTGCCCCCCATTCTCCTCCTGATAATCTTCTCCATGACTTTGCACACTATTCACTTAAGTGACACTGGTCTATAGTTTAGTGCCTCGTTTCTGCCTCCTTTCTTAAAAATGGGAACTTCATTTGCCTTCTTCCATACCTCAGGTAGCTGCCCAGTTTCAAGGGATGTGTTGAATATTGTGGTTAGTGGCACCCTCAGCATCTCTACTCCCTCTCTAAGGACCCACGGGGAGATGTTGTCCGGTCACATCGCCTTTGAGGTATCAAGGTCACTGAGCAACTTCTTCACCTCCTCCTCAGTTATGTGTATGTCATCCAACACTTGTTGGTATATTCCTTGTTGGTGTCCCACTCTGTACTGTCTTCCCAGAGTCCTTCCTGCCTCCACTGTAAATTCTATCTTTCCTCGTGTTGAGCTCCTCACATACCTCTTGCTCGTTTTATGTGAGTTCCCCACCTTATTTCCTCAGCCTGATCACCTGGTCTTTGACTGTTGTCTTCCTCCTAATGTGACTATACAGCAGTTTCGGGTCAGACTTGACTTTCGATGCTATGTCATTTTCGTACTGTCGCTGGGCCTCCCTCCTTATCTGTGCATACTCGTTTCTGGCTCTTCGACTAATCTCCTTATTTTCCTGGGTTCTTTGCCTTCTGTACCTTTTCCATTCTCTAGTGCACTTAGTCTTTGCCTCCCTGCACCTTTGGTAAACCAAGGGCTCGTTCTGGACTTCCCATTATTTCTGTTGCCCTTGGGAACAAACCTTTCCTCTGCTTCCTTGCATTTTGTTGTTACGTATTCCATCATTTCGTTTACTTCCTTTCCTACCATGTCTCTGTCCCACTGAACCTCCTGCAGGAAGTTCCTCATACCCGTGTAGTCCCCTCTTTTATAGTTTGGCTTTTCCCTTTCAACTCCCATTGCCATCTCCACTTGTAACTCTACTATGTACTCAAAGCTCAGGACCACATGGTCACTGGCTCCCAGGGGCCTCTCATATGTGATGTCCGCAATGTCTGAGCTGCTCAGGGTGAACACGAGGTCCGGCCTTGCTGGTTCGTCCTCTCCTCTCACGCTGGTAGTGTCCCTGACATGTTGGTGCATAAGGTTTTCCAGTACCACATCCGTCATCTTGGCTCTCCATGTTTCTGGGCCCCCATGTGGCTCCAGATTTTCCCAATCGATCTCCCTGTGGTTGAAGTCACCCATAACCAGTAGTTTTGCTCTGCTGGAGTGAGCTCTTCTTGCCACCTCAGCCAGTGTGTCCACCATCACTGCAATGGTTACCTTATGTTCCCCAAACTGAATTGTACCTACTATGTAGTCCCTTTCACTAGTCGCATCCATGCCTTCCATTTCTTCAAATCTCCATTGGTTCCTTACGAGCAGTGCAACCCCTCCTCCCCCTCTACTCCTTCAATCTTTCCTCAGGATCTCATATCCTGGTGGGAAAATTGCGTCTGTTATTGCCTCAGTGAGTTTCGTTTCTGTGACTGCTATGATGTCTGGGGACTTCTCATTGATTCTTTCATTCAACTCCTCATATTTATTCGTTATTCCATCTGTGTTTGTGTACCAAACCTTCCACTTCGTTTCTAAAACTGTGGTCCTGGGGGAATATTTGGGTTGGAGCGGGAGCCATGGCGGGAGCCTATGGGGGGTTGCGGTGGGGGTGGGGTTTGTGATGGGGGTTGGGGGCTGAGTGCCCTAGGGGTTGCTGTAGGGGGGGGGGTTGCTGTAAGGGTGGGGTTTGTGATAGGGGTGGGGACAGAAGGAACGGTGTGTGGGTGTCAGTTTAAAATGTTCAGTTGCCTTGGGGTTGACGTAGTTGGAGTCCTTCTGAGGGTGTTTCTGGAGGGTGTGTCTGCCCTTCTACCTGGGTCTGGATTCCTCCACTCTTCTTTGTCATTTCCTCTCGTTCCTCCTTTCGTCTTTGTATCCTCTCTTTCAGTAACATCCTTTCCTCTCGTTTTCTGTCCCAATCGAGGTACACACTCTGGTACTCCTGATTTGCTCTCAGTCATGCTTTCTCCTGCAGGATCGTGGATAGAGCTGATTCTGCCTTGACAATTACTTTGAGAGGCCGTTTTCTTCCCCTTGTATACCACCCATTTCTCTGAAAATTTGTCACCTGGGTCATGTCACCTTCACCTATTGCTTTCGTGATACCTTCAGTCGTTTGTTTATTTCCTGTTTTCTTTTATCCTGGGTATTCCCTTTGACTTCCTGGAGCTCGTAGACAAAAATCGACCTCTCCCATTCGTCCTCCCACTGAGTCTCCCATTGCATCCTCAGAGATGTTTTAGTTCCTTCCATTGAAGTGACCCTCCCTTCAGTCCCTTCCCTGGCTGAAGCCCCTATGCTCCGTGGTCTGTCCTTCCTGCTCATGTGTTTCTGGCCACTGCAGTTGATTGATGAAGTCTCTGCATATAGCATAGCTACATCATTGTCTTCAGACTTCTCATTTGTTGTTAGTGTTCTCCTTGTCTTTTCCCGGGCCCCACATTGGTCTGTTATGGCCTTCGCATACAGGATAGCATCTTCGCTCCCAACAGTCCCATTGTCTGTGACTGATGCAGAAGGTCCTGATGGCATGTCTGAGTTGTCATATTTTTCCTTAAGCTGTTTCAGGTTTTGCAGTTCATTTTCTAAGCACTGTACCTTAGCTTCTGCTGTTTTACCTTGTAGCTCCCACTTCCTGCTATCTGCAGCTATCCTCTCATCCATTCTCGTGCTAAGCTCTGCTAGCTTCCTTCCCCACTCTTCCTTATTTTTAGTGAGCTCTGCCTCCCAAGCTTCCCTCCCAGACTCATCCACCAGACCCCTTGTTGTCATCCCTCTTCTTGTTAGGTAGCCCATTTTACCACAGAACGAAGCTTATGTATTTTCAGGGTGAGTGCGTGTATGTGAGAAAGAGAGAGAGAGAAAGAAAGAGAGAGAGAGGAGAGAGAGAGAGGGAGAGAGAGAGAGAGAGGAGAGAGAAATTTTATAGTATGGGAGTGAGAGAGTGTGAGGGAGTGTGAGTGTGGGTGAGTGTGAGTGGGTGTGAGTGAGAGAGTGTGAGAGATAGGGATAGAGAGGGAGGCAGAGGGGAGTAAGATGGGGAGGGGAAGGGAAATGTGGGGAAAAGCAAGGGGGAGGGAAGGAGGGAGGGAGGAAGAGAAAGAGGATGAAAAGGGAAAGTGGAGAGAGAAAGAGAGTGTATGAGGAGAGGAACTGCTGGTTATGCAGGAGGAGTGGGGGAGGGAGAGAGGTGGTAGAAGTACCTGGGGGGGCTGGGAGAGAGGAGAGAGAGGGGATGGATGGAAGGTGAGGAGGAAGAGAGAGGGGGAGGCAGGGGTAGGGAGAGAGGTTGAGAGAGGGTAGAAGTACCCAGGGGTGCTGGGAGAGAGGGGAGAGGGTAGGAGGAGAGGGGGGAATGGATGGAAGGTGAGAAGGAAGAGAGAGAGGAGGAAGGGAGGGGTAGAGAGAGAGAGGGGAGGTTGACAGAGAGGGAAGAGAGGGAGAGAGAGAGGGAAACAAAAGAGAATGTGAGAGAGAGGAGAGATAGAAAGAGGGATAGAGAGAGGAGTATAAAGAGGGAGTGGGGGGAGGGGAAAGGAGGGGTTAGCGGTCAGGTTCCGTATTCTTAACTGGTTTATGTGTGTGCATACGCACATGTGTGTGTCCCTTCCTCACTACCTTGATTTAAATAAAAATTTTCATGCTGACTGACCTGCTGTTATCCTAGGTTTCACTACACGTATGCTGCTTTGTGATAATATCACTGTACTCGTGTATACCTGGAGTTTACCTGGAGAGAGTTCCAGGGGTCAACGCCCCCGCGGCCCGGTCTGTGACCAGGCCTCAGGTTGGACCAGAGCCTGATCAACCAGGCTGTTACTGCTGGCCGCACGCAGTCCAACGTACGAACCACAGCCTGGCTGGTCAGGCACCGACTTTAGGTGCCTGTCCAGTGCCTGCTTGAAGACAGCCAGGGGTCTATTGGTAATCCCTCTTATGTATGCTGGGAGGCAGTTGAACAGTCTTGGGCCCCTGACACTTATTGTGTTGTCTCTCAACGTGCTAGTGGCACCCCTGCTTTTCATTGGGGAGATGTTACATCGTCTGGCGAGTCTTTTGCTTTCGTAGGGAGTGACTCTCGTGTGCAAGTTTGGTACTAATCCCTCTAGGATTTTCCAAGTGTATATAATAATGTATCTCCCGCCTGCGTTCCAGGGAGTACAGGTTTAGGAACTTAAAGCGTTCCCAGTAATTGAGGTGGTTTATTGCAGTTATGCGTGCTGTGAAGGTTCTCTGTACATTTTCTAGGTCAGCAATTTCACCTGCCTTGAAAGGTGCAGTTAGTGTGCAGCAATATTCCAGCCTAGATAGAACAAGCGACCTGAAAAGTGTCAACATGGGCTTGACATCCCTGGTTTTAAAGGTTCTCATTATCAATCCTGTCATTTTTCTGGCAGATGCGATTGCTACAGTGTTATGGTCCTTGAAGGTGAGATCCTCTGTCATGATCACTCCAAGGTCTTTGACATTATTTTTTCGCTCTATTGTGTGGTTGGAATTAGTTTTGTACTCCAATGAGATTTTAATTTCCTCACGTTTTCCATATCGGAGTACTGTGAGCGAGTACTGTGCCTTGTGGAACAGAGCTTTTCACCGTAGCCGCCTCAGACTTTACTCTGTTGACTACTACTCTTTGTGTTCTACTTGTTAGGAAATTATAGATCCATCTACCAACTTTTCCTGTTATTCCTTTATCACGCATTTTGTGTGCTATCACACCATGGTCACACTTATCAAAGGCTTTTGCAAAGTCTGTGTGTATAACATCTGCATTATGTTTGTCCTCTAGAGCATCCAGGACCTTGTCGTAGTGGTCCAGTAGTTGGGACAGACAGGAGCGACCTGCTCTAAACCCATGCTGCCCTGGGTTGTGTAATTGATGGTTACCTAGATGAGTGGCGATCTTGCTTCTTAGAACCCTTTCAAAGATTTTTATGATATGGGATGTTAGTGCTATTGGTCTGTAGTTCTTTGCCATTGCTTTACTGCCGCCTTTGTGGAGTGGGGCTATGTCTGTTGTTTTTAGTAACTGCGGGACGACCCCAGTGTCCATGCTCCCTCTCCATAGGATGTTAAAAGCATGTGATAGGGGCTTCTTGCAGTTCTTGATGAACACTGAGTTCCATGAGTCGGGGCCTGGAGCGGAGTGCATGGGAATGTCATTTATCGCCTTTTCAAAGTCATGTGGCGTCAGGGTAATGTCACATAGGCTTGCGTTTACCAGGTTCTGTGGCACTCTTATAAAAAATTCATTTAGGTCTTCAACTTTTAGTCTGGTTAGCGGCTCACTAAAAACTGAGTCATACTGGGACTTTAGTAACTCACTCATTTCCTTGCTGTCATCTGTGTAAGACCCATCTCGTTTTAGTAGGGGCCCAATACTGGATGTTGTTCTCGACTTTGTTTTGGCATAAGAAAAGAAATACTTTGGGTTTCTTTCAATTTCATTTATGGCTTTTAGTTCTTCCCGCGTTTCTTGATTCCTGTAAGATTCCTTTAGTTTTAATTCGATGTTTGCTATTTCTCTGACCAGTGCCTCCCTACGTATTTCAGATATATTGGCCTCTTGTAGCCGCTCTGTTATTCTTTGCCTTCGCCTGTATAGGGAGAGCCTCTCTCTTTCTAGTTTACATCTTCTCCTTTTCCTTAAGGGAATAACTTTGCTTACTAATTGAATAAACAATGTTATTGTATTCTACTGATCTTAGCGTCTGCGTGCACACTCATGTGTGTTTGATGGTTTCCCTCACTAACTTCCCACACTCATAAATCCTATCTCCACATTATCAATGTTGTTTTTACTCTAATTCAGGTAATAGCTGGCAGGAGTGAGTGACCCTTAGCTTCCAGTGTCAGAGACCAGTAATTCTGACACAACATGCAACCACATTAGGTGATTGTACTTGCAGCTGGCAGTGGAGTGCTAGACAAGTTGCTGCTTCTGCCTCCTTGTTGTCGTACTTCATTGACCTCTAAGACTTTCTTCGAAATCCTTCACCCATGATAAAGTATATCCATTTATACTCATACACAACATGTTCCTTAAGTAAACCACATACCACGGGTGGGGTTCGAACCCGCGGTCAGAGAGTCTCAGAACTCCAGACCGTCGCGTAAGCCACTGGGCCAGCTAGCTTCAATAAGATTCATCCAACTAGGTATATTTCTACACCATTTGTGGACACAGTGGTGCCTATGCTAACCTTCCTATGGTGTAGAAATATACCTAGTTGGATGAATCTTATTGAAGCTAGCTGGCCCAGTTGCTTACGCGACGGTCTGGAGTTCTGAGACTCTCTGACCGCGGGTTCGAACCCCACCCGTGGTATGTGGTTTGTTTGCAATCGTGTCATTACGATTTCGTGAGTCATGTTCCTTAAGTGTTTTCACTTTTCACTTTTGTAAATTACTCTTCACTTTTGTTATGGTACACTTATTTATAATGACACACAACCTACTATGACGTCACCACTTCCTGGAGGCCTACTGACTCCCACCTTCCCTGGTTATATATATATATTTTTTTTTTTTTTGCTTTTCTTCGTTTTCTTGTTAACTTTGTCACTCTCGCTGTGTGCTACCTTCTTGACCTTCTGACTTTCGTCACTCGCTTTGTACTTTGCATATTTGTACCCGTGTGGCAACAGGTGCCTGCTAGGCCTCAAATGATTTGGCACTTTCAAATTTTGTTGTGTAATTTCAGGCTTCCTCTCGCCTTTTTTTAGCTAATAACTTTGGTTATCACGTGTGTGTGTGTGTGTGTGTGTGTGTGTACTCACCTAATTGTGGTTGCAGGGGTCGATACTCAGCTCCTGGCCCCGCCTCTTCGCTGTCTGCTACTGGGTCTCTGCTCTCCATGCTCCATGAGCTTTATCATACCTTGTCTTAAAACTATGTATGGTTCCTGCCTCCACTATATCTTTCTCTAGTCCATTCCACTTCCTGACTACTCTGTGGCTGAAGAAATGTTTCCTGACATCCCTTTGACTCATCTGAGTCTTCAGCTTCCAGTTGTGTCCCATTGTTTCTGTGTTCCCTCTCTGAAACAACCTGTCACTATCTACCTTGTCAATTCCCCGCAGTATTTTGTATGTCGTTATCATGTCTCCTCTGACCCTTCTTTCCTCCAGTGTTGTTAGTCCTATTTCCCTCAATCTTTCTTCATAAGACAGACCCCTGAGTTGTGGAACTAACCTTGTCGCAAACCTTTGCACTTTCTCCAGTTTCCTACGTGCTTGACCAGGTGTGGGTTCCAGACTGGTGCTGCATATTCTAGTATGGGCCTGACGTACACGGTATACAGTGTCTTGAACGATTCCTTGTTAAGGTAACGGAACGCTAATCTAAGGTTTGCCAGACGCCCATATGCTGCCGCAGTTATCTGGTTGATGTGTGCCTCCGGAGACGTGCTTGGCGTTATACTCACTCCAAGGTCTTTCTCCTTTGCCGAGGTTTGTAGCCTTTGTCCGCCTAGCTTGTACTCTGTCAGCGGTCTTCTTTGCCCTTCTCCGATCCTCATGACTTTGCATTTGGAGGGATTGAATTCGAGAAGCCATCTGCTAGACCAGATGTCGAGCTTGTCCAGGTCTGTTTGCAGCCCTGCCTGGTCCTCTTCCGATGTGATTCTCCTCATTATTTTCCATCATCCGCGAATAGAGACACTTCTGAGTCTATCCCGTCCGTCATGTCATTTACATATACCAGGAATAACACTGGTCCTAGGACTGACCCCTGCGGTACACCGCTCGTCACAGGCGCCCACTGTGATACCTCACCACGCACCATGACCCGTTGTTGCCTCCCTTTGAGGTATTCCCTGATCCATTCCAGTGCCCTTCCTGTTATACCTGCTTCTTCTTCCAGCTTCTTTACTAATCTCATGTGAGGAACTGTGTCGAAGGCCTTCCTGCAGTCCAGGAAAATGCAATCAACCCACCCTTCTCTCTCCTGCCTTACCTCTGTTACTTTATCATAGAACTCTAGGAGGTTTGTTACACAGGATTTGCCTTCCCGGAATCCGTGCTGTCTGGTGTTTATTATCCTAATCCGCTCAAGGTGTTCCACCATTCTTTTCCTGATGATTTTCTCCAGGACTTTGCACACTATACATGTAAGTGACACCGGTCTATAGTTTAGTGCCTCTTTTCTGTCTCCTTTTTTAAAAATGGGGACTACGTTGGCCTTCTTCCATAACTCAGGTAGCTGCCCAGTTTCAAGGGATGTGTTGAATATTATGGTAAGTGGCACACTCAGTACCTCAGCTCCTTCCCGAAGAACCCACGGGGAGATATTGTCCGGACCCATCGCCTTTGAGGTGTGTGTGTGTGTGTGTGTGTGTGACCCAACAATTAATATTTGTGTGGAAATTTGTCTTGGGACTGCGTCCTTGTAAGCTGCCCCTGGCAAGCACTGTTGACACCGACACTCTGAGATTTCTCCTCTCAGGCTCACAAGTGGCTTATGGGACAGATTTCCAAATAACTGCAGCTGCGAGAATTAACTTACTTGATGGAGAAGAATTTGTCACTTAGTCTTCCAATCTCCCTAAGCCTTAGTCCCCTTCAAATCGATGACATGCAGACAGTACTATGTTCTGCAAGAATTCAAGCTGTATTAGTGTCCTGCCTGAAACTCAGAAATCCCAAACTCCAAGGAGTTATCGTTCAAGCCATATCTAAGCAGAATAGGACACTAGCTTCTTGACTTGTACTTAAGAGAAGACGCTGGTACAGACTGATGTAATGGCGTCCGTCTGCTCGAGACCCACAGAGAAATGCACTCACGTTTCCCCCAGAAAACTAGCCAGATACTGAAAGAAAGAAAGGTATCGTCTTACTGTAATGGGTCTGGATGGAGAAAGATATCCACAGTACTTCGGGATGTTCCGAGTTCCCAGGTCTGTTGGTGGTAGACAGGTGGCACTTGTTCACTCGTTGGAGTCTGGTCTTAGAAGAACGCTGGTTGTGCCCCGGGGCACCCACACTGCCGACGGCAGCATGGGGTTGCCATTTCTCATTGGCTTGTAACCTAATGTTCGCCTATTGAGGCCTAAATCTACCTATGTTAAGGTCCTAGGACTACTTTATTGATATCTAAAGTTGCCTCAATAACCCTAATATTAGTTACTAACAGTACAATCTTACCTAGGCCTTCCTAGGAGAGTAAATCTATCAATTAATAGGTGCTATCTCACTGCCTTCGCCAACTCGTGAATGGGTGTTTGTTTGGGAGGGTGTAAGGGTTCGTTACTCAGAGGACCTATCCAATGAGTGAGTTACTAAAGTCCCAGTATGACTCAGTTTTTAGCGAGCCGCTAACCAGACTGAAAGTCAAAGACCTAAATTATTTTTTATGAGAGTGCCACAGAACTTGGCAGACGCATGCCTATCTGACATTACCCTGACGCCAAATGACTTCTAAAAGGCAATAAATGACATGGTCATGTACTCCGCTCCAGGCCCAGACTCATGGAACTCCGTGTTCATCAAGAACTGCAAGAAGTCCCTATCACGTGCTTTTAACATCCTATGGAGAGGGAGCATGGACACTGGGGTCGTCCTGCAGTTACTAAAACAACAGACATAGCCCCACTCCACAAAGGGGGCAGTAAAGCAATAGCAAAGAACTTCAGACCAATAGCGCTAACGTCCCATATCATAAAAGTCTTTGAAAGGGTTCTAATAAGCAAGATCGCCACTCATCTAGATACCCATCAATTACACAACCCAGAGCAGCATGGGTTTAGAGCAGGTCGCTCCTGTCTGTCCCAACTACTGGACCACTACGACAAGGTTCTGGATGCTCTAGAAGACAAACAGAATGCAGATGTTATATACACAGACTTTGCAAAAGCCTTTGACAAGTGTGACCATTGTGTAATAGCACACAAAATGCGTGATAAAGGAATAACAGGAAAAGTTGGTAGATGGATCTATAATTTCCTAACAAGTAGAACACAAAGAGTAGTAGTCAACAGAGTAAAGTCTGAGGCGGCTACAGTGAAAAGCTCTGTTCCACAAGGCCCAGTATTCGCTCCCACCCTGTTCCTCATCCTCATATCGGACATAGACAGGGATATAAGCCACAGTGCCGTGTCTTCCTATGCAGATGACACAAAAATCTGCATGATAGTGTCCACCCTTGAAGACACTGCAAGACTCCAAGCAGACATAAACCAAATCTTTAAATGGGCTGCAGTAAACAATATGAAGTTCAATGATGAGAAATTTCAATTACTCAGAGATGGAAAACGTGAGGAAATTAAAATCTCATCGGAGTACAAAACAAATTCCAACCACTCAATGGAGCGAAAAACTAATGTCAAAGACCTGGGAGTGATCATGTCAGAGGATCTCACCTTCAAGGACCATAACACAGTAGCAATCGCATCTGCTAGAAAAATGACAGGATGGATAATGAGAACCTTCAAAACCAGGGATGCCAAGCCCATGTTGACACTTTTCAGGTCGCTTGTTCTATCTAGGCTGGAATATTGCTGCACACTAACTGCACCTTTCAAGGCAGGTGAAATTGCTGACCAAGAAAATGTGCAGAGAACCTTCACGGCACGCATAACTGCGATAAACCACCTCAATTACTGGGAACGCTTGAAGTTCCTAAACCTGTACTTCCTAGAGCGCAGGCAGGAAAGATACATTATTATATACACGTGGAAAATTCTCGAAGGATTAGTACCAAACTTGCACACGAGAGTCACTCCCTTCAAAAGCAAAAGACTCGGCAGGCGATGTAACATCTTCCCAATGAAAAGCAGGGGTGCCACTAGCACGTTGAGAGACAACACAATAAGTGTCAGGGGCCCAAGATTGTTCAACTGCCTCCCAGCATACATCAGGGGGATTACCAACAAACCTCTGGCTGTCTTCAAGCAGGCACTGGACAGGCACCTAAAGTCGGTACCTGACCAGCCAGGCTGTGGTTTGTACGTTGGACTGCGTGCGGCCAGCAGTAACAGCCTGGTTGATCAGGCTCTGATCCAAAATAAGGCCTGGTCACAGACCGGGCTGCAGGGGCGTTGACCCCTGGAATTCTCTCCAGGTATACTCCAGGTATGGTATGTTTAAAATTTCATACAGCTTATTTACCCGGTGGAATTTGGGCAACCCCAAAAGTTTCCACAATTTTCACTAATAACTTATTACAGCTGTAACCGGGTGTAGACTAGTAAATTGCTCATTACTTTATAATTTGTTCATGATTGTAACCATGTATAAACGTAAGTAAGTAAATTTACTTACATGATTCATTACATTTGTAACTTGTGAGTTCATTACCTTTGTACCTTATTCAGCTATCAAAACTTTGGTGCCGAGTCTCTGGACCCATTATGTACTTCTGTAATCTGTAAATACCTTTGTAACTTGTCATGATTGTGACCAGATCTACCTGAGTTCATTACCTTTAGATTAGATTTAGATTAGATTTTGCCACCGAAGTGGCTAGTTTATTGTGCACCCCATATCCATCCTATGGACGGTAGCGCAAGAGCATATGGATACACAAAATGCCTAGGAGCTAGGCCCCAAAAGGGTTAACAATTGTACATTTGGATTTATATCTAGAGTTCACTTATCAGTTACAAGCAAATTTAGGAAATTTGCTTAGTATAACTGGTATCTTATTTTCATTAATAAGATATCTTGACATGTCACATAGGTTTTTATACTGTCTATCTCTATATTCCTCAATAAGTGGACAATTCAGCACATAGTGTTCAAGACAGTGACCATATGCCTGATCACATAATTTGCATTTAGTTTGATCATCATCTGTGTATCTCCCAAACTACCAGAAGTACTTGTAGCCAACCCTAAGCCTGGCCACTACAACATCAGTCAGTCTGTTCACATTGCAAGTTGCTCCATAAACATGCTTATCTATGTTCATATTATCATAGTGTGTTATAAATCTACTCAGGCTTCTAACGGCTTTCCTATAACAATCATTTTCATTATTTATTTCTCTCCTAATATTATTCCTAATGCTAGACACAAATATACCAAAGTTATATTCTACATTCTCCTTCTGGGTGCTCTTCTTGGCTAACATATCAACTTTATCATGAAGGAGTAATCCAATGTGTGATGGGATCCATAGCAATTGTACATTAATTCCTTTGTCCCGGATTTTTGAGTATCTATACCTGGCTTCTCCAATGAGCATGCTGTTAGAGTCATTATATGAGTCAAGAGCCTTCAGTGATGACATAGAATCAGTAATGATGATAGAGTCAAGTTCAGTGTCATAGGTTAGCTTTAGTGCCATTAGGATTGCAAACAATTCGGTTTGCAGTGTAGACGCCCAATTGTTAATTCTTATGCCTAGTTCAACAGATTTATTATTGTTCTTAACTAGGGAGGTGGCAACCAGAGCAGATGCAGCCCTGCCAGAAGACTCCTGTTTAGATCCATCAGTGTATATAAATTGTGATAACTTATTACTACCAGCTAGGCGAGAAATTTCTTCTTGAGCAGTTGCTTTAACAAGTGATTTAAGGAAGGGATTACTAGCAATGAGCTTCTTGGGAGGGACTTGCAGGTATGTGATATTAAATGAACACATCTTCCATGGAGGGGTGAAATGCTCTTGTTGCCTACAGTGATACAATTCATGCAGGTTGTAAAACTTAATGTAATTGCATGTTTTCACAATCCATTTAGATCTGTGAGTATTTCAAATTCAAATATTTATTTCATTGCAAGTTTTCATAGGTTTTGTAATTACAATCATAAACTGAAGTGCAAGGAGAGCCACTGGCATACCATGGCATTAAGGGCAGCTTAATCTAATGGCTTATAGACTATGAACATAATATTAGAGAAATTTATTGAATTTGTTTTATTCAAATACTAGATTGTATAAATTACGATATGATGATATTACATTGTTCAAATTACAATATGATGATATTACATTGTAGTAAGTGTTTAGTAGGATGGTAATATAATAGTAAAAATTGAAATTATCTTAAGGAAAATAACATTGATCATTTGTGAAAGTAATTTACAGTATGAGTATTTAGGCTAGGGTGAGTAGGTGGTAACATAATAGTAACAAAATGGTAAAAATTGAAATTATTTTATAGGAAAATAACATTGAGCATTTCTGAAAGTAATATACAGAATGAGTATTTAGTTTAGGGTGAGTAGGTGGTTTTTGAGAAGAGTCTTAAAATGGTTTTCAGACAAGGTTATTTTAGTATTTACTAGTAATGAATTCCAGATTCCGGGGCCCTTTATGTGCACTAAAGTCTTAGTCCAAGTATGAGGGTAGGTTCACTATTGATACGATCTGGTAAAGCATCAGGTCGAAGCTGGTTCGCTGGGGCATAAAGATTAAAAATGTTTATGGAAAAATCGCCTGCGTATACTCTGACACCATGATACTGCATGTTTACTCGACTCTGCAGGGTAAGGAGTGAATGTGGCAAGTTCTTTCTGACATACATCACACAACAGTTGGTTGACCTTAAGTTATAAGCTGCATATCCAGACAACTTTGGTGGAGGTACTCCTTCTTTCAGTCTACATTCCTGCAAACAGATGACATCAATATTCTTGGTTGCACTAATATGATGTAAGTCAGGCAACCGCTTCCTAATAGAAGCAATGTTCCATGAAAAAATTTGTAATCTATCCATTGTAGTGAGTTATTACAATCTATTGTTCATAAGATGGTAAGACTATTATGCTTTGCCTACAGTGTGCAGACACTTAAAGCAAATAGCATAGTTTGTACATGCTTATCTTCAGAACCTTTTTCTTTATACATTTCTCGGAATTTTGGCAGCCAGTTCCAAGGCAACTTTTGAAGCCAAGAATCATGGGCTTCTTTCTTACAAATGGCTTGAAATTGAACCGAGATTGTTGATGCACTTTTGACATCAATGTACTCAGGAGCCTCATCTTGACTACATACATTTATTAAACTTGTCAGCATCTGTTCAAGATGCTCAATTTTTTTCTTTTTCCTTTGTAACTTGCTCAGCTATCAAAACTTTGAGGCCCAGTCCCTGGACCCATTATGTACCTCTGTAATCTTTTGACTACGCCCACAGGATGGGTATGGGGTGCATAATAAAGATATTAAACTAAAAAAAAAATTATTTCCATTGGGGTTTTTTAGGTGGGGGTGTGAGCGTCCAGCTCTGCTGGAGCTTGGCAAGGGCGTCCACTGCATCTAATTAGAAACTTCAAGTTTCTATCTCTATTTACAAAGGATTTGTTCCTAACGGTGCCCCGTGGCCTGGTGGCAAAAGCTCTCGAGTCACACGGTGAGGGTCCGGGTTTGATTCCCTGCAAAGGGGTGGAAACACTGGAAGTGTTTCCTTTCACCGGTTGTCTATATTCCCCATCAGTAAAACGGGTGTTTGTTGTTCTGTACTCACCTAGTTGTGGTTGCAGGGGTCGATTCATAGCTCCTGACCCCGCCTCTTCACTGGCCGCTACTGGCTCACTCTCCCTGCTCCATGAGCTTTATCATACCTCTTCTTAAAGCAACAACAGAAGATCCAGTAACCAGCCAAGGACTCCTAACATCGCAGGTGAGAGCAGCTATTCTACAAGGAAAACTTCTCGTACTGCCAGCCAGGACTCAACCCCCAAACACCTGCACCATCACAACACCCGACAGACAACAACAAAAATGGCCGCCGCCACAGTCCAAGATAACTCTTTCCATGGATTTGATGTTAAGAAGATTACTGACCCAGAAATAGCTAAACTCCTTATGATCCAGAACCAAACAATCACCAAGCTTACCCAGGAAATGCAGGAGCTTAAAACCTCCAACGCACAGTACCTCATCAAGATCACAACTCTGGAAGACAAATTAACCACTCTAGAACAACTAAGCAACACCCACACCCAGTCCGTGGACACCATCAACACTAAAAGACCAAGTCACCCAACTGAATAAGAACATCATAGAAGAAAGATCACGAGTGGATCTACAACTTACAGATGTCATCAACAATTTCCAAGACCATAATGACCAACAACAGCTATGTGACGCTGTTGTAGTTAATAGCAAACATCTTCCACCTACAGTCACCCAAGAGACATGCATGGAGGCCACCCTACAACTTTTCAAGGACTACCTTAGCCTAAACATACGTAGTGATGTACTAAAAGATTGCAAACTGATGGGCTACCAAGCAGGGAAAAAAACAGTGCTATTAAAATTCAATACCAGCTTGCAAAGAAATAACCTACTAAAAACATCCATAGCTATGAAATCTGATGTATATGTCAACGAATGTCTTACCAAAACAAGACAAAACCTCCTTTATCGACTAAGAAAATTACGCAATGCCCAAAAAATTCATCAGTGCTTTGTGAGGGATGGTAAAATCGCAGTTAGGAAACAGCCCACTGGGAAGATGTATTTCATCTCTACAGAATATGAACTAAAAACATTCCTGAGTGAGGCTGGGTTAACAGAATTAGAGTAATATGTAGTAAACCCACTGTCCACGATTAATGTTATGAATCATCCATACATTTTGTTCCCCAAAAATTCTAGTACCCCCTTACCATTAAATTTTCACTTTTGTATCCAACTACCATTCTACCTCATAGTCTTAATTCTACCTCGTAGTCTTAATTTGTATTTGATAACTACAAAATCCCTTTATTATTGTACCTGGAGTCTACCTGGAGAGAATTCCAGGGGTCAACGCCCCCGCGGCCCGGTCCGTGACCAGGCCTCCTGTTGGACCAGAGCCTGATCAACCAGGCTGTTACTGCTGGCCGCACGCAGTCCAACGTACGAACCACAGCCCGGCTGGTCAGGTACCGACTTTAGGTGCCTGTCCAGTGCCTGCTTGAAGACAGCCAGGGGTTTGTTGGTAATCCCCCTGATGTATGCTGGGAGGCAGTTGAACAATCTTGGGCCCCTGACATTTATTGTGTTGTCCCTCAACGTGCTAGTGGCACCCCTGCTCTTCATTGGGGGGATGTTACATCGCCTGCCGAGTCTTTTGCTTTCGTAGGGAGTGATTTTTGTGTGCAAGTTTGGTACTAAGCCCTCGAGAATTTTCCATGTGTATATAATAATGTATCTCTCACGCCTGCGTTCTAGAGAGTACAGGTTTCGGAACTTCAAGCGTTCCCAGTAGTTGAGGTGGTTTATCGCACTTATGCGTGCGGTGAAGGTTCTCTGCACATTTTCAAGGTCAGCAATTTCACCCGCCTTGAAAGGTGCCGTTAGTGTGCAGCAATATTCTAGCCTAGATAGAACAAGCGATCTGTAAAGTGTCAACATGGGCTTGGCATCCCTGGTTTTGAAGGTTCTCATTATCCATCCTGTCATTTTTCGAGCAGATGCAATTGCTACTTTGTTATGGTCCTTGAAGGTGAGATCCTCTGACATGATCACTCCCAGGTCTTTGACATTAGTTTTTCGCTCTATTGTGTGGTTGGAATTAGTTTTGTACTCCGAAGAGATTTGAATTTCTTCACGTTTTCCGTATCTGAGTAATTGAAATTTCTCATCATTGAACTTCATATTGTTTTCTGCAGCCCATTTAAAGATTTGGTTTATGTCTGCTTGGAGTCTAGCCGTGTCTTCAATGGTGGACACTGTCATACAGATTCGGGTGTCATCTGCAAAGGAAGACACAGCACTGTGGCTTATATCCCTGTCAATATCTGATATGAGGATGAGGAATAGGATGGGAGCAAGTACTGTGCCTTGTGGAACAGAGCTTTTCACAGTAGCTGCCTCAGACTTTACTCTGTTGACTACTACTCTTTGTGTTCGACATGTTAGGAAATTATAGATCCATCTACCAACTTTTCCTGTTATTCCTTTATCACGCATTTTGTGTGCTATTACACCATGGTCACACTTGTCAAAGGCTTTTGCAAAATCTGTGTATATAACATCTGCATTCTGTTTATCTTCTAGAGCATCCAGGACCTTGTCGTAGTGGTCCAGTAGTTGGGACAGACAGGAGCGGCCTGCTCTAAACCCATGCTGTCCTGGGTTGTGCAATTGATGGGTATCAAGATGGGTGGCGATCTTGCTTCTTAGAACCCTTTCAAAGATTTTTATGATATGGGACGTTAGCGCAATTGGTCTGTAGTTCTTTGCTATTGCTTTACTGCCCCCTTTGTGGAGCGGGCTATGTCTGTTGTTTTTAGTAGCTGCGGACGATCCCAGTGTCCATGCTTCCTCTCCATAAGATGTTAAAAGCATGTGATAGGGGCTTCTTGCAGTTCTTGATGAACACGGAGTTCCATGAGTCTGGGCCTGGAGCAGAGTGCATGGGCATGTCATTTATTGCCTTTTCGAAGTCATTTGGCGTCGTGGTGATGTCAGAAAGGCATGCGTCTGTCAAATTCTGTGGCACTCTCATAAAAAAATCATTTAGGTTTTCGATTTTCAGTCTGGTTAGTGACTCACTAAAAACTGAGTCATACTGGGACTTAAGTAACTCACTCATTTCCTTGCTGTCATCTGTATAGGACCCATCCCGTTTAAGTAGGGGCCCAATACTGGTTGTTGTTCTCGACTTTGATTTTGCATAGGAAAAGAAATACTTTGGGTTTCTTTCAATTTCATTTATGGCTTTTTGTTCTTCCTGTGTCTCTTGATTCCTGTAAGATTCCTTTAGTTTTAATTCAATGTTTGCTATTTCTCTGACTAGTGTCTCCCTACGTATTTCAGAGATATTTGCTTCCTGTAGCCGCTCCGTTATTCTTTGCCTTCGCCTGTATAGGGAGCGCCTCTCTCTTTCTAGTTTGCATCTTCTCCTCCTTTTCCTTAAGGGAATTTGCCTTGAGCAAACCTCGAGTACCACAGAGTTAATTTGTTCTAGACATAGGTTGGGATCCGTGATGCTTAGGCAATCTTCCCAGTTTATATCATTTAGGACTTGGTTTACTTGGTCCCACCTTATGTTTTTGTTATTGAAGTTGAATTTGGAGAAAGCTCCCTCGCGGCTGATCACTACAAAACTACAAAATCCCTTTATTATTATTATCACCATATACATTTTTACACCTTACAACATTATTACCCCCCAATCCAATCTTAACCTTTAATTGCCCTCCCTTATATTATACTTTATTGCCCAACCTTATCTTATACTTTTATTTTTATCAACCTATTATTGCCATATATTCAAGCTTTATTGCCCAATTTTATTTTAAAATTATTATTGCCCTATTTTTTTTGTTTTATACTTCATTGCTCAATCTTATTTTATACCTTTATTTTTATTAACCTACTATTGCCAAATATCCAAGCTTCCATATACAGCTACAACATCATTGCCCTATCTTAATCAATAATACTTTTTAATTAATAACCAGTGGCAATATTCCATTTTACTTATTTTAATATCTACTGTATACCATCTTACTATAAAACCACTTACACCCAATTATTTGCCCCTCTTTATTTTTTTTTATTTTATTATTCTTTTATATAAACCTGTATTATATCTTTATATCTATTGCAACTATTCCTTAGTGCAATTACAAGTGACAGTCTGGTGCTACTTTAGTTTATAATTATATCTTAGTTTATATTTAATTTTTTATTTCATCTAGCTTAATACATAGTCAATACAAATTCCATTATGTTTATATGTTACTATACTCTATTTGACCAATGTGCATTAGTTGTATACTTGTCCAAACATCCCCTTACTACAGATATCAGTACTAGAACTCACCACACTATACATGATATAGCAAAATTACTATTTAACCTAAATGATGAATGATCACATTGACCCTGATCTAAACCTATTTAATATAACACCCAATCAAAATTTACTAGAAAGTAACTGCCTCTACTACACAGCATCATAAGCCCACACTGTCCTAAACACTACTAAAAGTATAACAGTTCTTAACTACAACGTCCGATCCTTAAGCAAACACTATGATGACCTCCTTGCCCTCCTTGATTCCCTTAAGACAACCTTCACATGTATTGTTCTTACTGAAACCTGGCTTAAGCAGGATACAGTAGATATCTACTCCCTACCAGGATACACAGCAATACACAATTGCAGACCAAACCAAGTTGGGGGTGGTATTGCAATCTATTACTCTAATGAAATAACCTGTTGTGACACCACTTGCTATAGTGATGAATATGGAGAATATATTTTTGCTAATTTTACCGCACAAAACCTTAAGACTCCCATAACAATCGGGGCCATTTACCAGTTGCCACATACAAACATCCCAAATTTTAGTGATCAACTAAAAATCCTAATAACAAACAATCAAATGAACAAACACCACCTTATCTTAGCTGGAGACTTCAACATCAACCTTGGCCTACCAGATGACCAGCCAGGAACCGATTTCATCAACAATATGAACAACACACTTCTCATACCAACAATAACCAAACCAACCAGGCTTACCAAGACGAGTGCAACCATAATTGACCATATATGGACGAACATCCTAGCCCCCCTTAAATCGGGGATAATAACAGACAGCACTACAGACCATTACCCCACCTTCCTCTTAACAAACATTAGTAAACCACCCCTAGAATACACCAAAGTTTCATTTAGACTTCATGACCAGGCATCAATAAACAACTTCACAGCAGAGTTAGAGACGGTTGACTGGGCTATAGAATTTTCAAACGCCAAGGGTATCGATGATTGGACAGACAACTTTCTTAATAAATTACATAGACTATACAACAAACATTGTCCTATAAAAATGAAACAGATTATGAATAAACGGCTAGGATGCCCGTGGCTAACTAACAGCTTACTAAAATCCATTAACAAAAAACATCAATACGAAAAGCAGTATAGACGGGGATTCATACATAAAGAGTTTATTAAACACTATTCATCAGTTCTCACCAAACTAATAAAAAAAGCCAAACAGTTGTACTACTCCAGCAGATTCACTGAAACAAGAGGAGATATAAAAAAGACCGGGAAAACACTCTAACAGATTATGGGCGCCCACAAACTGAAAAAAAACTAGGGATATTGTCCTAACTAAACCAAACAAAACCCCACTACAGCCTATTGATACAGTAAACAAGATAAAGGACTTCTTCTCAACCATAGGATCAAATCTTGCCAGTAAAATCCCAGATACCAATGCCCGAGCAAGTGATTACCTAGATGGGAATTTCCCATCCTCCTTATATCTTGCACCTACTGAACCCACTGAAGTCACAACGATAATCAAGTCACTTAAAAATAAATCAGGGTATCTGTCTCAAGTCCCACCATTAATATACAAATGAGCTGCTCATGTCCTTTCACATCCTATTTCATGACTTTTTAACAAATCATTAGAAACTAGCACTTTCCCGACAAAACTGTGGGGATCCTCTCTAAGATATGGTATTATGTATCACAATCAGCCCTACTCACACTATCTATTCACTCATCTATCCCTACCTCACATATGCCATTTGTGCATGGGGATCAACAGCAATTATCCACTTAAAGCCAATAATAACCCAACAAAAAGCCGCAGTAAGAATTATCATGCAATCCAACGCTTGGCAGCACACCCCCCCCCACTCTTCAGAACATTCATACTTACTACTCCGCTATCTACATTTATAGAACCATAAATTCCAACTTTAACCCTGAGCTAAAACACTTTCTTGACAGTTGTGACAGGACCCATAGACATAATACCAGACATAAACATCTCTTTGACATTCCCCGTGTCCGACTAAATCTATACAAAAATTCAATGCACATAAAAGGGCCTAAAATCTGCAGACACAACCTCCATTTTCAAAAGCACAGTTAAAAATATCTTATCTCACGCACCCAACCGGTAGCTAACCACATGAAAACTACTTTATCTTGCACATATCCACAGCAAAAGACACTTACTGATATCTGTGATTCCCCTTAATTTCACATGACTAACCAAAATTCTAATACAACTATTGCTTCATAATTCTTAAGCTAGTCATAAGTTTGCCTAAGACACTCCAATATAGAATATGTTTGCCTAAGACACTCCAATATAGAAACGGTATTATGCCAATACATCACCTTTACCATTAATACATAAACTAATTGTTAAATTCTTTAAACTAATTGTTTAATTCTTAAATGTTTGAATTTCAGTACTTCAATATTGTAAACCTAGTTAATCACTACAATTACCTAACCTTACTATCAGTACAATAATTGTGTCACTATTGAGTAAGACCTATCATAAGACTACCTGAAAAGCCTAGGCATACCTAGGTATATTATTGGCCATCTTGTAATATCTACTTCATAAAATGTACATTACTATAAGTACACCCCACTCTGTATATTACTAGAAATAAAGAATTTGAATTTGAATTCCCACCCTCGCATTCTGTTGTTCTGATTACTGTATGTTCCAATATTTTTTCTCTAGAATTTGTGTTAATGAGTAGAAATAAGGTTTATAGAGGCAAGTTGAGCTCTTTTGCAGAAATTTGTAGAGTTTGTGTACATGAGAGGGAGTTCTATTCAAAACAAGGGAGGGAACACGAGGAAGGGTTCCCTTAACCACTCTCCCACCTTTGTCATCTTAAGAAGCTTTTTTTCAACTTCTCATATTGATTTTACTGCTGCTAACAAGTGAGTTCATAACCTGTGTTAAGGGAGATAAGTAGAGAAGCTCAAATATTGTTAAAATGCAATCTTTTTGTGTTATAGCCATTGGAGGAACAAGCCTCCAGCCGGCATATCTTGTATCACTCTAAGAAAGGGCTATTAACTGTATATGCCTTGTAACTTGCCTTATTACGATAACTAAATGATACCTGTAGATTGTATGATTAGAGTAAATTGTAAGAATAATAATAATTTAAGGTGTAATTACTGTTATTTTTTTACCCATGTGATCTACCACTGTACTTCTTATTTCTAACCTATAACTTTCCTAACCTATCTTTTATGCTAATACTCTTTTATTAAATATCTATTACTTATGTTTAACTATGTTTATTTCCTGTAATTTATCTGTCACATGTAACTTAACCTAGCTTACCTGTGTTTTTGCATATCTTGTATCACTATTTTAAAATCCTGTCTTAATTCATACTAGCCTATGTTTCATGTTATTGTGTGCATAGGTCGATCACCATGCCCATCCCTTCTAGGGCAGGGTAGGTGCCACGGCTGGAGCTTGCTACCATCTGCGGCTCGCAAGCCTGCCCTTCCCATCAGCCTCCTTGGGCGGGGAAGGTGGCAGACCGGAGTGGCCTAGCATCTATCTACCTACCTGCTCGTGCTTGTGGGCGAATATGGCTAGGCCTGGGACCAGTTGGTCCTGCCACTGAGGGGTACCCCCTCCCATGGGAAACTTAGGTCTCTGCTACTCCCACGCCTGGGAGCCGGAGCCGAGTCGCCATCTGGTAAAGACCCGGGCTGGGAGATTTCCCGGTGAATCAACACCACGGTACTTGGCGCCCAGTGATTGATTTTAGGAAGTTAAATGCGAAAACAATTCCAGACCGTTTCCCACTCCCTGTACTTGGCGACCTGTTACGTAATATAGGAGATAATAAGGTCTTCTCAACCCTCGATTTGTTACAAGGGTTTTGGCAAGTTCCTCTTCATGAGGACAGCCAAGAGCTCACCGCATTCTCCACCCCAACAGGTCATTTCGAATTCTGTCGTATGGCTTTTGGATTAAGATCTTCACCTATCACATTCTCGAGGCTTATGACCAATATTTTTAGAGGCCTTATAGGAAAAGATCTAATGGTATATTTAGATGACGTAATTGTTATGTCCGAGGATGTAAATAAGCATTTAGAAAGACTAGAGAAAGTACTGAGTAAGCTTGAAGAAGCCAATCTAAAGATCAAACTGTCTAAATGTCAATTTTTCAGATCAGAAATTAAGTTTCTGGGTCACGTAGTCACTCCTAGAGGGGTTATGACTGACCGAAGTAAAGTAGATGCAGTATTGAATTTTCCAACTCCCAAAACTGCTGATGCCGTAATATCCTTTGTGGGCTTAGCAGGTTTTTATAGATCGTACATTGCCAATTTTTCCTCAATAGCAGCTCCTCTAACTGAGTTGCTTAAGAAAGATGCTCCATTTGTTTGGACCTTCAGTCAGGAAAAAGCATTTCAAACCTTGAAAGAAAGATTAACTTCTGCTCCAATCTTAAAATTCCCAGATTTTACAAAGCCTTTCTATTTAACCACTGATGCTAGTTCTATAGGCATTGGTGCAGTTCTTGCACAGAAGATCGATAGTAAATACAACGCAGTTGCATTTGCTAGTCGAGTCCTTACAAAGGCTGAAAGGAATTATACAGTAACTGAGCAAGAAGCCTTAG